>JAWLRI010000673.1:1645656-1656633 GCA_034781795.1 Crypturellus tataupa
AGACAGGTTATCCAATCTCCACTTCACCTCACTCAAATTATTTCTTGATCACTGAGCCCTTTCCTGAATAATAACCCAAATAATTCCAAACAGAAAAAGCAATCTGAGGCACATTTGCATTAACCAGGATATTCTACAGGAGCCCAAAGCTCAGGTTCATGTTTATGCACTCAAAAAAATGCAGCAGACTTCTTGGACTGTTGGCAGGAATCAGATTTCTTCAAGGGCATTGCCTTAATGCAAGGAAATGAAAGTTAAGAAAATAATCTCACTTTTTATCCTGGTATATAGTATGTATTCGATATATTTTCAGTACAATGTTTTCTATTGTGTTAACATGGCATAAAAATCTTAATACTTGCTCTGTGAATAGATAACCGAACCTATTTATGATGCTTTGTGAAAAGAAAAGAAACATTACATTTTGTGTTATTCTTTCAGGACACATACAAGGAAATTAAAAAATTTGAAAAGTCTATGACAGAAAATGCCACAGCAGCACTGAAGATCCAAGTCACTGATAGGTAATTTTGGATATTAGATTGTTAAGCTTGGACAGGATCCTATTTCAGGTGCCCACTATATGTACTACTTAGAGAAAATGTGATGACTAACTTAGCTTGAGCTGTGATTTTCCTTTGAGTGATAGTCTGTATACTATCTGTATAGTCTGTGCACTGTACTAGGAAGGAGGATGGTTGCAGATGTGTATACAGGGTAATGTGTACAGATGTGTACAGATGGTTGCAGATGTGTATACAGGATAAAACATTTCAGATGTGTATACAGGGTAACACGTTTCAAAGAAGAATGGAGAAAAACAAACTTTCTCCTTTGAGTAATGCTGTTTTAATTTTGACTCATTTGTGAATGTAACAGCCATTCTTTCTTCTTTAGAGATAGGTATATTATACCTATCACTATTACCTAGAAGGCATGGCACTCAAGAGCATAATCCTATAGATACTTCTGCATGAAAAAAAAGCCTCAGATTAATAACTTTGCCAAAATATGATCGGAGAGAATCAGCATTTTGAAGAGTAACACACCTCTATTTGATATTCTGCAAACCATCCTAAATTTCTGCTTTTGCAGAGTTCAGCTTTTATGACATTAAATGTTGGCAGTTGTACTGATTGACAGTTGGCTCCAGTCAGTGCTGGGGACCTCCTCAGGAAAAGTGGAGATTATGGGGCATAAGGGCATCAAAAAGTAACCCACCACTCACAAGGAGGACTACACCTAATTCTACTGTGTATTTGTCAGAGCTCGCTAAATCTGTATGAAAACACTTATAAGAACTATCATTTCTGTAAAGTAAGTGAGTGTTCTTTTGCTATTTAATCTTTTTGGTCAGTGATATAGAAAAATCATTGCAAACACAGAAGTTGCATACCACAGACCTAGAAACTACAGCACAGACTACTGAACTGTTAAATATTTATTCAGATGATGAGTATATAAAGAAAATTCAAAAACGTATGGAGGAAGATACATTCGCTAGAGAACAACGAGAAAAGAGACGACGAAAAATGTTAATGGAACAGCTAATAGCGCATGAAGCACAAGAGGTGAGAAAATGTATAATGGCATATCAAAAAATATGCACAACTGGTAAGCTAAACTTTTGATTACAATGATAAAACAACATAATTTTTGAAGGGTTGAATAAAATATGGAGCGGAAAGGAAAGGATCCACTTCATCTCTGAAAATTGCTTTTATGCTGGTCATTGTTCCTTGAAAAATGTGAGAAGTGGGTACATTATTTTTCACTACTTTAATGCCAGACTTCATCCTTATAAGTAATAGTAGTTCAGATGAGGGTGCCCTCTATTTCTGCCCCTCTTTTCTCTCCTCCATTAAAAATAAAAAAACAAACAAACAAAACTTTATTGAAATGTACACTTGGGCTGAAGGTGGTACTACTTAAAAAATATTAAATGTAGTACTAAACAGTTGAAAACAGAACTCCGTTTGCAAGTGTATAATGTGAATAGATGGATTAGATGAATTCTGAAATGGTCTATTCAGGATGCTATGGAGAAGAAAAATACCTATTTTGCAGATTAGAGTTTTGGTTGTTGTTGTGTTACGGGATAGAAGGTGTCTTACGGGAGAATGATGGCATTGGGTCAAAAAGGGATTTTACAGGTTATTCAGTTTCAGTTCTGTCCTGTACTGTAAAGCAAAAGGCTTTTGAGATTCCTCCTGAGACGCTCCTTATTCATAAGCATTTCTTAGCTGACTGACTTCACACATCTTTCTCTCTATAGTGATAATGGCATTGAAGAGAATTTTACTTGTTTCTGTAATTTCTTAGCATCTTTTATCTTAGTATAATATGGTGAGTCTTTAGCTTAAATCAGGTACATTGAACCCAATATAGCTGATTCTGTCTCTACTACTGTCCCCTGGCAAATAAAATGTGTTGCATCTCTAACCACGAAAGTATGAAATTAGAATTATATAATATATTCTAAAGCATTAACATATATTGTTCAGAGAGGTTTTTGAAGCTGTTGAGAACAAAGTGTACTTGTTGGGGTAGGAGAAATAGGAATTAGCATTAGTATTTCTCCCAGACCTATAATGTATAGAAAGATAAAAACAGCTGTAAAAAGCTCAGCACAGGTCCATCTAGCTATGTATTTTGTCTTAAAGCCCTCCCCAAGAAGATTTTGGGTAATTTGCTTGTTGACATGCACAGGCCATAAAGAAGTTTGACCACTCAGTTGTATAAAATCAGTGTGGTCCCAGCATTTGCTCTTTCCCTACCATCAGCTGCAGCCCCAGCAGCCTGACTGATGATTGAGAGTGCCAGGGCTATCAGCTGGTGGCCAGGTGGCAGCAGCACCCGTAGGTGCACCTCTAAGCCAGACAGTGCTGCCCAGGCAGGCAGGACAGCCAGTATGGACCTTGCCAGTTGGAGGTAAAGGAGATACTAGTATGTGCTGCCAATCAAGACTGGCTCCAGCGAGGCTCCAAAGAAAAGCAAATATCCCATTGTGTCCCTCACTTCCCATGGAAACATATAGCATCAATATATGGAAAATAAAAGTCACAAACTGCGGGGGTTGGAAGAAAAGACAAATGATTGGCTGACTGGAACAGTAGCCTAACTAGATCAGAAGATCTATTTAGCGCTAATTTGCTTCTCAAGTAGCAGGAAAAGATGTGACTATGGGGATTTCTAGGAGAGATCAGAAACAAGAATTTGCTTGACTTAAGGGTGAAATATATGAAGATACTTTCTTTTTTTACAAGACAGATTAAAAGCATACAAAGTAATTGACTTTTAGTTTCTCCCTCCATTGAACCAAAAAAAAAAAAGATTTGTTAGGTGAAATCTTGGCTTTCCTGATAGTCATTAGGGCCAAACTTCTACCTACACTGTATAAAACTTAAACACAGGGCTTGGGATCCTCTATGCAGTCAGTTCAGATGCCTTCAGAGTGCTTTGGGTGTCTCCTGTCCGCACAAATGTATCTCTAAACTGCACTAGAAGGATCTTGTTCTCATTTTTGAGACTTGGTGCATGACAGACTGTCATACAAGTCAAGGCCTGAGAGCAAAAATGTTTTGAAATAACATGCCACTCCCCTAGCTGGAGCACAGGGTGAAACCATCGGATTTTCACAAGCAGCCGCTGGAAGAGTTTGACAGTAACACAGTTTCATCCTAGCTGAGTCTTTGATCTACACACTCTGACAAACTGTTTTTGCAAAGTACGTGTTATTTTTGAATAGTCTATTTAGATTTATCTCTTTGAATTTAGGAAGCCATGAGGAAGTTGCTGTCAGCAATATTCTGTAAAGACAGATTTGGAAGGGGAAATTAATTGTTATTACTAGATTATTGCCTGCCACCGAAATAGATTTATATAGGTTAAAATAATAGTTTTGGTTATACACTTTATGACAGACTGTACAACAGGACAAAATTACTTTATATTTAAATTAATCGAGGGTATAGAAATCTAGAAATATCTATAAGATAGTAATGTATGTATATATGATATGAAACATAAACATGGTAATAATGTTTGGCCACTGGATGCCACTGTTGTGTCAAACAGGTAAACTGAAATACTTCCTCAAAACTACTCATTAAATGATTACTAATTACTGTGATTAGTATATGATTTATTAAATCATAAACATGATTCAGCCTCTGCACAATCTTTTGTGGAGCAGAAGTTAATGTAAGGTGATAACATCAAAAATGAAACTATCATTTCTATTATGTCTCCTAGTAGGCCTAGAGGGTCCAAAATTTATCAGCCCAAGGAAGTTTTAGTATTTTGACTGTTCGTGTTTGTATAAAGACTGCTACCAGTACTTCCTGCTCTATCCAATAAGCATTCATTTTTAAATGAGGAATTTGGTGTTTTGAAACCTAATGTATTTACTGTCCGGCTCTGAGTTAATTGTCTATTCAGATATTCTTGTTCCTCAGAAAATTCCTGCTCTTTTTAGGCCTCCTCAGTATGTCAAAAGATCTGATTATCTAGAGTGATATCCAGATCCCATCCCAATCAAGTAAATACCTCTTTTGAGTTCTATGAATAGCTCTATAGGAGCAATTCCTTTATAAAGACTCTGTTCACCTAAATGAATTGCTTTCAGTTTTCACTGGGCTAACTACTTCATGCCATACAATTGATGGATTAAATATGAAACATGTTAAGGTGGCTCTTTCAGTCCTCTTTAAATTAAATTTAAAGATCTCTCTTCATATGGTGCATACTTCTTACTGTACTAATCTCTGAATAGGGATAAGTAGGTAAAACTAAGGAAAAAAATGAAATTTATTTTAATAGAAAGCAAAATCTGTGCATCTCCTATTCTTCTTTGAAATCTTGATGAAATACCAGTATTAAAAATACTTTATTCTTGTCCTCTGTTTTTAGGAAAATGAATTTAAAATCTTCAAAATAATTCTCAATTTAGGTCTTTCAATTTATTTTTTACCCTTAATTGCAGTTTTTACATATCTGGAGCAGATATTCAGGAAAGCTGAATTTTAAACTTCCTTTAAAATTATGCTGTAGGAATGATGTTTAACAGTGGGATTTCAATGGCAAACTGCTGCTTTTACTTAGCATTCTGAAACAGTTATGGACCATGAAAGTAATGGGAAAACTTTAGGTTAAATTAGGCTTTAGGTTAGATACCCAAGATCAAAGGGGAAAAAATAAAAAACATGAAAGAGGTATAGTAATAAGCAGATATTAGTATGTTTTTGTCAAAGTGCTTTGCAAATTAAAAGTCCATAGCATACACAGTGTCCCTCCACACTGGCCACACTTCAAGCAAATGATCTCATATCAGATACAGGGTTTTGTACCTCGTGCGATTTCCCAGTGAGAACACTGAAATTGAGAGCCAGAAGTCTTGTACTTCCTTTGAAAAGCTCCCCAATATTCCCAGTCTCTTGAGTGGAGAAGGAAATTGCCCAAATCCCGAGAAAGAAGGGGAAAAAAAACGTATCTCTAGAACAGACTGAACAAGGATTAGAGTGCAGCTAAGTGTTGCAGCTGAGAATGGAGATTGGCAGAGGTCAGGGATATGTAAGGAAAATATGACTGATTATTGATTTGAGGAAGGAGTATATCCTTACATTCAGATGCAGTCATTTGAAATATGCTACGGTTCACTTGTACACAGAATTTATCCAAGATAAAGTCTAGTTAATCTGAACAAATGCATTTTTACTGAATTTATATGCATGTATAATTAATACTCATGTGTAATTAATACTCATGTAAAATTCACTATAGTTCCACAGTTTTTGTATAGTTTGTAAAAAGGACACTCCTCATACATGGAAATGTTGTTACAGATATATGCATCAGATGTGCAAGTAAGTGCTATTCTCCATTCCTATTTCCCCCTATGAGACTGGGATTAGTTTTCTATGACATAGTTTATAAACTGTGTTTAATATTAAGACTTTATTATTCTTTAGGAGGCTTATCGGGAGGAGCAACTTGTTTACAGATTAATGAGACAATCTCAGCAGGAGCGGAGGATTGCTGTTCAACTCATGCATGTTCGACATGAAAAAGAGGTGTTACGGCAAAACAGAATTTTCAGAGAAAAACAATATGAAGAAAGACGACTGAAAGAGTTCCAGGAAGCTCTTGATAGAGAAGCGGTAAAACATTCTTTACTCCCTCAGTTGTTGTAGGACTCTTGCAGTACCTGCTTGTTATAATGCTCTGTGAGATATATATTCAATTGTTAAAACTTACTTTGTTTTCTAGGCACAGGGTGATCTGTTAGATCACATGAGCATGTTGCTTTTAACTGTGAGTTTCAAAGTTACAGCTAAGCTAATAAATGAAACAAATGAACAGTTTAAGATATAATTTTCTTCCAAACTAATTTAACTTTATATGGGAACATTGCTGTATGCTGAGCTTAAAAGGCACATTCCTGCTGAGGGAAAATGATAGAAGACAATGACAGAACACCTAGTCTAAAGAATCATTTCTTTCATTTCCTTTAGATGTAACCTATTAACATCTATTTTAGACAAATGAAAGGAGTTTCACACCTGAGTGCTATTTTCTGTCTTAGAGCTACTGAGGCTGGTTAATATATTTAAAAAAATCATAATCTTGTTGAAAACTGCCAAGTTTTTGTACACACAACAGGCTGTATTGCTACAGTAACAGTCTTATTTGCTCCTACTAAATAAAATTAACAATTCCAAATCTCTGAACACAGTTGGAGTCCTGTGTAATCAGCGGGTATACCTATTGATTGCAATATCACATGTGATGGTCTAAATATGCTTTCAGACCAAAAGGAGACTGGCATCACAGCAACAACAGATAACTAGCTACTATGCCTAGCAGTCTTCCTCAAAGATCTGACATCAGTAATCTTAAATTATTGTAAATCAGAATCTGACAATTTAAATTGATTTTCCCATATTCTAAAAGAGAATTCCATTATGGATGTCAACAGACCCAAAGTTTTGCCCCATTGCATCTATATAATTGCTCCTCAGGAACAGTAATCAGGATTTTTCCATGTTTCCCACAACCACTGAATATGTTCCTAATGTTTGTCATGAAAGAAATAATATGTTTTTTTATTATTTCATTATATTATATAAGTTAGTTAGAAAACAAATCGAAACTTAAACAATGAATAGAAATTTTTAGATTTCTGTGTGTCTTAATCTGATGGTTAGTAACTGTGCCAAGATAAAATATATAACTATTTTCATTTCTTGACTTAAATGAGCAAGTTCATTTTCTTATCCAGAATTGTGCATTTCAGCACTTTCATTTCCTTTGCAATCTGAAGTTTATTCCTAAAAAAAATTCCAGGCTCTTGCGAAACAAGAAAAGATTGATTACGAGGAACAAATTATCAAAGAAAAAGAACGTCATGAGAAAATTGCTGCTGAAAGAATTCAGACTCGTTATAAGAAGCATTATTCTATATGTTGGGAAATGATCAATCAAATTATTGATTTGTCAACAAAAGTAGGAGAGTATCGAAAGCTGACCAACAAGTAAGTATAGTAGATGTCTGGCAAAACTAAGAGGCAATTGGAAAGAAAATGTTTTGAAAAATCTGAAAGATAAAATGTTGATGTGGAAAAGCATTAGTCCAATATTTTTTTGAGAAATTATTATAATATTAAGTATATATACAGTTATACCAACCAAGGGTTTTTTTGTATATATTTGTACAAGTATATCTTTCTATCTCCTCTCTTCCAAATTTTGAGCCCAATTTTAACCTAATACCAGCAATAGATACCATTTCATACATGTGCAATTTCTGCAAGTTTTGTTCATATACATGGTCAGGCAAAGTATCTTTGTTGATGCCTCCTATAAAGGAAAGTTATGCATGAGATGTTTGTCCTTGCAAGACATCAAAGAATTCAAATGGCAAGGACACTTCACATGTACTGCTCTCAGTGAAAAAAGATTTATTTTTCAGGCTGTTTTAAGCCCCAGTAACATCTCATGTGGGTTCTCAGATATCTCACAGGAAAATTTTGATTACTTTGAGTAGAAAATTATGATTCCTGTGAGAATTCACTGATATGTAACACAGGTTGAGCTAATGTTAAAGCCTTAGCACAATTTCTTGCAAACTCAGCTAACTTGAATCCTTAGGAAACCAAGATTTACTGGTTCTACCACCTGTGAGCCTACTGCATTGCTTTTCTGTGAAGAAATTCCTTAATTTGTAAGTTGAAAAGTGAGTGGTGCTCAACTCACTCTAAGCTGTTCTGAGATAGTCTGAAAAAAGTAGCAGGCTCTGTGTGTGTTTCCACAACTCAGAGTGGAGAGTTTTGTCCTCTGTTATTGTTCTTTTGTAAAGTATTCAGTGATGAGGCTATGGGGCAAACCTCACAGCATTAGCATGTGTGTCAAAAATATCATTACCTTTTAGTGTAATTGTATGTTAAAAGAATAAAATTTTAAATTCTATAAATTTGGACCCAGTAGATACTTGATAAAACTAGTCAGTTTAGTGATGATTCCTTGTCTGACACAATCATGGTTCCAGTATAAGCTAGTATCACATTTGTTTGCACTGAGTACTGCGCAACATATACAAATGTTGGAAATGCCTTTGTAACTTGCATATCAAGATTGTATCAGCATTCACTGCTACAACAGGTATGTCTTTGTCAGTGTTTCCATACATTTCATTGTGTGGGATGCATACAATACGTATTTTGCTTTTCAAAAACAGCAGATGAAGATCAGATCTAAATCGTAACACTCGACTATCTGCAATCATTACTTAAAGAAAGAAAGCCCAAATTTATTTGACTTTAACAAACAGTAGAATTCTTCTACATTTTATCAAACAAGCTCCTTGTATTATTTATCTTGTTTATTTAGCAGATATTGAGTTCTAATATGAAATATGTCAGTGTCCTGTTGGAATTTAATAATAAAAATTATTTAGTTACTACATGTATTTTATCTAATTTCATATGAATACTTTTTCTTCCTTAAAAAATAAAAAGAGCTAGTCATGTAATCATAAATTAATTTTAGCTTCTAGGAAAAAGACTGTATGGATTTTTGGAAGAGAGGCCTTTCCCCATAAAAGGGAATATTTTCAAATGGATAATCAATCATAACTACAGCAAAATTGTTAACTGCACAGTTGTGCCCTGCCAGATGCTATATGGCGACAGATTTCTGAAGATACTGAAGCTTACCAGTGTCTGCTACTATCATATAAGTAATCAAGCACAACGACTTGTTTCCCCCTAAAAATCTATAAACATTATGGAAAAGACAATAAATGATATCTAGTTTATCACATACTTATTTCATGACTGTAACTGTTGTAATTTTGGGCCCAGTATTCTCAAATAGCTAACTTGTTTAATTTTATTTTGAAACTCATTGCTTTTTCCTTCTTCTGCAGCAAAATTCCATTCAAACTGATGTGTAACTGGAAAGAATTTTTTTTAAATGGAAAACCGATATATGATCAAGCTTCAATTCAACCTATGCCAAATGAACCAAGCCCAGAACAACTTGTAGAGCTGGATAAAATGAATCTGCTAGATGAGAAAGATTATGGTGAATACAAGGTACATCAAATTGACATGACATAATGGAATAAAATACATCTTGATTTTTCATGGCCATAAATATTTTGTTGTGGTGCATCAATATTTGACATACAATTTTACATCAGTATATGACATATGTACTATATGAAATACATATAATTCTGTTTTATGTTAGTAACATCTCAGGGCCTGTGCAACTTTGAAATTTTCTAATTTCTTACTTGTACATAAGACTGGTTATATTTATCTTCTGAGTTCATAGGACTAGCATGTAAATTGCAATACAATTATTTTTAGATAATTGGAATTTTAAAGTGTAGTTAATGCCATCACATTTGCATGTAACAGAAAGCAGTCAGTAAAGGAAAGTAAAAATAAATTCAATTTGTGTTACATATCTTGTAGTCTTCTTAATTTCATCAGTTGAGAATTAAAGACTTTTTAAAAAAATCTATTGGTTTGGAATATCCAACAAAAGTCTTTTATTTTGAGATGATAGTGCTTGTAAAAGTTATTAAATTATCTGATTTTTTTTTAACCTCCTAGCACAATCCAAGTAACTATTTTCAGGATGCCTTTATAGTTTCCCATATGATGGGTAATTTTACAAGTGAAAATTAAAGGATGAATGTCACCATTTTAAAATTAAAAATATTCTATATTTTCCAAATTACAAGATTGTTGATGCTTTTCTGTGAAAAAAAAATGCCCTCTATGCTTTGAGTCTTCTAGATAATCTGTTTAACTAAATTATGGCAAAATCATTGCAAATAACCTGTCATTGACTTGTTTGGGAAATGATGACCACAATATATGTGCTTTTACCCACATCCTGAACCAATTGGTACATTTTCTTTTGTAGTGAATATAAACTTTTGTTAGGAGTTTCTGTGGTGAGTGCCTGACAGCTCGGTTGGCTTTGGTTTCAGTCTTAACATTTGTTTTTCTGATTGGAGTTATTTACAAGATCCTTGCTCAGACCATATCAACTTACATGGTTGATAAACTTCAAGATCACCCAAATCTATGGGACAGATAGAAAACAGTCACTGACAGATAAGAAACAGTCACTGGGTAGCACTAATGAAAACACGTTTTTCAGTAATGTTGTTGATTGTATTATAAAGTCCAGATAGCCTCCTCTAGATGTAAAAGGATACTAAAGGTGGCAAACATTTGACTTATGATACCTTTAAAACCTCTCTTCCACTACCAATCTGTTTCAAAAACTGTGACATAGAATCGTAGAATGCCTAAGGTTGGCAACGACCTCTAAAGGTCATCTAGTCCAACCCCCCTGCACACACAGGGTCACCTAGAGCACCTGGCACAGGGCTGCATCCAAGCGAGTCTTGAAGATCTCCAGAGAAGGAGACTCCACAACCTCTCTGGGCAGCCTGTT
>JAWLRI010000673.1:1675134-1692925 GCA_034781795.1 Crypturellus tataupa
AATTTAGAAAAAATCTATAAATAATTATAGATTTGTTTTTTTTTGTGATCTGGAATTTGATTTTACTTTAAGATATGTTGGTAAGACTAGGATGGTAAAACCTTAATTGAGGTAATTATAAATTCTGTTTTCTAGACTAGATATTTGGCAGGTTTATGAGTGATGGTAGGCAACCCGATATTCTCCATACTAGAAGTCTCCACCTCCACTATATCTCAACCTGCTGTTCTTACCACTGTGTATAAGATTTATTGAAAATATTTTAAGAAGCATTAAATAATAAATGTCTTTCTCAGCCATTTTTCTATCTTATAGAAATAAAATGTGTTTGGGCTTGCTTTTTGACATAGTTTGACATGGCATCTAATAGCCTGTGTCTATATCTTTAAAATATCTTACTCTTCAAAACAAAAAGGTCACATGCAAATCACCTTTTGGAAATGATTCCAGTCACATGGTAACTTTCAAGCACTGTCTGGGGATTGTTTGGGGCAGTGTTATTTGTCTAGGCCAGAAATGTCTGGGGGATATTTTTATTAATTTAACAGTTTATACTGTTGACTTCTTTCTGTGTGTAAGAAGTCATATGTCTCCCACTTGCAACAAGTGTTCATATGCTCCTTCAGAACACAGCTCTAGATAACGCTCTGTAGATCTAGGTTTTCTGGGCAGAGGAGAGGACAGGGCATTGATACAGGCTAAAGGAGGTTTACAGCCTGAACATGTATACTCCACCCCATAAAACTGATGGAATTAGGAAAGTCTCATTTCATATTTTTCTGTCTAGAAAGATCTTTTTTTTATTTGAAGACCTTACAACAATCACAGCAATTCTTGCTCCTTAGGGAGGTTGCATTTGAAAATGATTTATCTGCATACAGAATTCACACAGAGAATTTGTAATTCTTATTCTAAGGAAGCTAACAGAGTACACACACATTACAATTTCACTGGAAGTTATTATCATTGCCTATGAAAAACATTTTTTTTTGTATTTATATTTTCAGTGTTGAAAAGTTGATTGAGGTTGCCCGGCACCATATTGAAAGTTCTAGCAAAATCCAATATGAAATGATTTTAGAAGAGACAGATTTCTTCATGAGCAAAGATGTAAAAGTATTTCCTGATCCTGTTCTTCCACCAAGACTTCCACCTGTAGAAATATCTGAAAATGGTACTCTAACTATTTCACAACTTACTACACTTCATAAACAGTTTCTACAGGTAGCACCTAAAGGTAAGAAGAAATTTTCTTTTTCACACATTCAAGACGGTCAGATACCTAATTAAAATGTAGGGTAATTGTCAGGAGCTCCTAAAAATTAATTGTATATACTGATAAAGCTCATGTTACAATTAAAGATTATGATACCTATAAAAGCACAGTCATAATGCCATAATGCAGAATATTGTAATTGAATATGAAATACCAGAACTCCAGAAAGCTTTTAGTGTCTTTGCTATGTGCTTTTGTATCCTCTAGGCCATATAATTAATTATCTGTTAACAGTTTGACAGGTATCTCTATGTTTTTAAGAACTGTACATATCATACTTTCTTTAAGAGCTCTCAGGATATTTGAGAAACAGCTCAATTAAAATGCATGTCTTTAACTCACTTGCTAATTCAGAGCTCTTGTATGTAAGCTTACTTTGGACCTACACTCTGATTATGGGAACATTAGGGTTAGGACATTTGAAAATAACAGATAGCAAAAATTAACACTGCTATATAAATGCTATAAAATAATTTGGGTAAAGCAGTTTAAAAGTCGCAGAAGTACACTGAGGTGAATTTGATCATTCAGGAATACTCACCATATCTATTTATGCCAAATTTGCATCTACCTTTTCAACATGAATTAATTTTAGTTAGAAACCTGATTCCAGTATTCCTTTACAGAGATGCATATCCTGTTACCTATAGCATAGGTGAAGAGATGTTGTGTATGCATAAGCATTCCAACCTTCAGAAATGAAAGTAACATAGTATTGCATATTTAATGGAACATAAAGCTAAAAATCTTTGCTTTTGTAAGTGTTAGGTAGTGCATAATAGATGCCCAAGTCTGGAGACTTATATTACAGTTTCATTGGTCTCAGACCGTATCTGTCATATCAAAGGCACTTCTACATAAGATCCTTCACCGACTTAATGAGAGTATGATCATGGAATGATCTCACAAACTAGCAGGATCTATGTTATATATTACTATTTTTATTTATATTAGGTTAATGATGTGTGCTAAAAAAACACAGAATTGAAAGGACTCCATAGACTCCACCAACAAAACCACAGGGCAGTTTTTCACAGATAATATCACAAGTAACAGCACAGTTATTACAGCGATATATCTTGCACAAAACAGCTACTTTCTCCTGAACCTTTATTGCTTCAGTATTTTCAGCTTCTTAGTCAGGTACAAATAAAAGATTCCTCCCGATTTATACTGAAACATTTTTTTTCTAATACAATTTATCTAGATGTTCAGATTGCAACTATATATAAAGTAGGAGACAAATACCATCTAGCATAAGGACTTTATTGAGTTCATTGTCATTTCGTAATGTGCAGATCCCCTCTCTTGTCACTTCTTACCCTAGTAAAAGTATAAGAAATGGTATTGTTTAAAATTAGCATGCAACACTATTTTTTTTTTACTCTTTGGTTACTCTTAAATCCAAATGCTTAGCTTTGTGGACAAATAAGTTAAGAAGTGAAGCTCACTGTGGAGCTCATCTTTAAATGCTTTCTTCCATTCTCCTGTACATTGTAAAATCAAATAAATGACAACTTCAGCTGGACTGAGGCTGTTGGACAACAGCTCTAAAGAAGATACCAAAAAACAAAACAAAGCAAAAAAGTGATAACCCCTCACTTGCAGAATATCCACATACACCTAGATTTTCTGCCAAAGGCATCCTATTTTCAAATTCTTACTTGCAAGAGCAATCCTCCATTCATAATAAAAATTCATCAGAAACCTCATCAGTAAAGGTTAAGATTATGGCAAGCAGTACCTATCTGAAGGCATTACCACTGCAAATTTTACTCTAAAACAGACCAAATCATCAGATTAGAGCACAAGGGACATAGTCTTTAGGGAAATTTTACCTGTTAAAATAAAATTGATCTACCAATCTCTGTACTATGTACATACTAAAATTCCTAAAGGTGTTCTTAAAATGGAATAGTAGGCTGATTTTCTATTGCATTATGGGGATTGCATAAATGCAAAATTTTATATATGTGAAATCTTTCAATTTATCTAGAAAACCGAGAAAGAAAAAAAAAAATGAAAAAAAAAGAGTAACAAAGGAAATACCACTAATTTGGAAGAAACAAAGATAACCTTTTTTTCAAAAGATATTTTCCAAATGCCAATAAGATCTCTTTTCAAAATATGTTTGAATTACCTAAATGAAAGACAAAATGGGAATGGCAATTAGCTGGGATCTTACAAAAATATTCTAAAAATTCTAAATAGCCTTATGTTTCCTAGGCATTTAAGGTATTAAAGAACTGCTGATGCATCATAGACACCTTTGTTCTGTCCTGTACACTTGGTTCTCCATGGAGACATTGGCACCAATGGACAAAAGATATGACCTGTGCTGGACCTTCCTACCTGTTGACACAGTCTTTCATTTGATAAGGAAATCTTTAAATATTTTTTCTTTAATTACTTTCAGTGCCTTTCCCCTAATCAAATGTGGCTTTGACATACTACTACATTTCATTAACTTTTTCAGTCAGTTCCTTGACTTGAACATACAGGCTACGGAATTTCCTTTTTCTTTTCAGAACTGTATCAATTCTAAAATTTATCTATTGACACTCAGCTTTTCTCTTTTCTGAATTCTCTTTGGATGTATTCTGCTCTTATCAACAAAATGAAACTGATTGTTAGATCTTTCCCCTTCAGATTCCTTTCAGCACTATCTTCTTCCTATGACCACATCTATTACCAATTAAGTTAGCATAAATCTGGAATTTATCCATTATATTTGAGAAGTGCGTCAGTCAATCCAGTTCTATGCACAACCAAATGGAACAAAATTGGTCCTAGATTTTATCTGCCTTTCTGTGATTAAATTACATGAGCACATTTTTAAGAATTTATTGGATCTTGGTATTCTTTTTTTCCCAATCATGATCTTTATGTATCATTTTAAGTTAAATTATAGCAGTCATTGTTCATCATAAATAATCTTCAAATAAGTTTTAAATAATTCTAAATCCAATAGCCAAAAATTGTTTAATATGCCTTTTAAAAAAAAATAAAATTAGCCTGCCAAATAAGATGTGAGCTATCCTCTGTGATTCCACTGGACCTTGTAATTCCAGATTTGTCAGCTATACAGAACAATCAATGACTAAATCTTATTTCTATTCATTTCACATTATTGACTTGTAAATTGTGTTTTTCTTTATTGCTAGATTTGGAGTAGGTAAGTATATAAAAGTGTGCATCTTGTTGCTTTGAAATTTTGCCTTTTTTGTAGAATCTTTTGTGAGTGAGAATTGCAAACTAGTGCTGTCCCAAGCATAACCTCAAGCACTTTTGTAAAGAGAGTTCAAGAGCACCGTAAATTCATGAACTGAGTTTGATGGGAATAGAGATGGAAACTCACATCTGAGCATAGAAATAACTTTGCATATGCAATTTTTATCTTTCTTAACACTAGATTTGTTTTCAGTGTTCTTCTTTCCTTGAACACTTGAAAATAAGAAAAGCTAGGTATTTACTCTTGCTAATTAATAAAAACCATGCATGTAATGCCTCAGAGTCAGTGGTAGTCCTTAATGAGAAAATAAGTAAATATTTACAGTGAGATTCACCTGCAGGGGAATTAATCATATTGGAATAGCTCTCTCTTCCCTAATGACAACAATATTACAGATTATTAGCTTTCAGATTACAAAAATTCGGTGATCATAATCTATCTGAAGAGTTTATTTCACTCATTTATCCATTATAGTGTTGACACTGATTCTACTGTGTTACCTGTGTAGACCTTTGTCATACAAATATTCGGTTTGAAACTGCTATGGAAATAATCTTCTCAGTGAAAATGAAGGGGAACAGGAATCTGTTCAAATATTTCAGTGAAATTTGTTAGACGGAAAACAAAATATTAATATAATTCTCATTTCTGGTCTAGATTTACAATCTCTTTACTATTTTTTTGCTTGTATAATTTGTAATCTGTGTTTTTTCTACAGTTACCATCAGTTTGGGCAAATGATTTCCTGCAGTGTCCAGCTGAAGTTTGAAGTCAAAATATTTTAATGTGGTTTCAAAATCATGGGAAAATAGACTATATATTTTATGTCTTGTATTTGAGGCCCTGTGATTGCTGGTTATTCTTTCTCTCCATTTAAAATGCCACTAGATTCATTCACAGAGTTTACATCTAGTGTAAAATTATATTGCTATAATTCTTATTTCACTTTTATTATATTTTATTTGACAGTTTTAGTTTTTGTCTTAACCTCTCTTTTCTTCTACTGAATTTTTTTGCATATCTTTTTTATTATGTGAATATCACCTTTTGTATAATGAATTATACTTTTAAAAAGATTGTAATGGGAAACAAATCTATCTTACTGAGTCTTTTTAACATTAGTTTCTGATTGTTTTCATTGATGACAAACTTCTATGTGAAAAACATGTTGCTTCATAAGCAGTGAGGACTGGCTTCCTTTTGTGTTCTAGGTTCTTTCAGACTATCACTGCAATAAATGCAGCCCTTTTCCTCGTTCCCAAATTACACCTACTAGCATATCTCCTTTCTATGTGCCTTCACCTCATTTCATGAGGCTGTTGCACTTCCAGCATGTTCTCTTATTTACATTTTTTGCTTGCACAGCTAGGGCCAAGATGCGCTGTATGATGTGTGTGCTCTGGAACAGAATACATGCTGACTAGTGCCTCTTGGGCACCAACACAGAGGACAAAAGCCGGAAGAGATTTAAAAGAAATTTATAGGAACTGCGTATCTATACGGACAAATTGTGTTAAAAATAGTTGTTGATTGTTGGATTCTAAAAGTATCTGAATTGGTGAGCAGATACATTGATGTACCGATATTTAAGCAAGATGATTCCACAACTTTTATTTCCTTAGGTAAGCATGGTAAGAATATACTTGAGGGAGGCTCTTTATTGACTGAAACCCGATTCAGAGAGGTAATCATAGTTTAAATGTGTTACAGATTTGACCTGAGGATTCGTGCTACTTAGCTATATGTTTACTGCTGTAATATGGTCTGTAATATGGTCTTTCTACAGATATATAAAACTGATGACTTGTAAACACGTGACGTCACAAACATATTTTCCAAATGTTCTAACCCTGTATTTTAAATAATATCAAATGTGAAAATTGTTGGAAAATTGAAGTTCAACCTCCCAGTGATTCTAGTCCTTGGCAGTCCTTCTAATCCTTTCTTTCTTATCTCTCATCAGCAGTAGATTTCCACTGATTCCCATGCACTCAGGAAGGAAGCAGTAGTCGCAATAGGAGTGTTACAGCCATTTTACCCTTTCTGCCCTCTGACTTCTGCAGCTGTAGATCCTCTAATCCTCTTTTTTTTCCCACCAATCCTTGAGTTTTTATTGCTGCCTACTGTTCTTTTGCTACTTCTTCACTGTCGTCCTGGGTGTGTTACTTAGGCACATTTCAGAAACTTCTGTGGAGTTCCTGTTGTTTTTGATATCCATGTGGACCCCAGCTGCTTGCTTAAAGCAGAATGTTTTTTCACTCTTCCGTCAGGTATCAACAGCTCTCTAAATGAATCACTGAAAATGGAATAACACCAGTAATATTTCAACTACAGGTTCTGAGGCCCTTCATGCCTGTTGTTTTAGATCACAATGGGAACAAACACCTTTCACAAATTATATAATGGATATATGTTTCTATATATATGTATATACCCACAGGCACATACCTAGATATAAATAAACATATAAATGAAAATTCACATATGCTTCTAAAATAGAATTGAGTTCAACTGACAGCTTTAGTTTTGCATGGAATTTGGCTTGGCTATTCAGGTGCTTTCTTTTCAAAGCTACAAAATTATGCAAGCTTTGAGCAAACTGAGTTATTAAATTATCTGTCAAAAGGAGCAAGTTCTAGAGAGAGAATTTTCAAAAATGTCACTTTATGGCATTTGCTCCTAAAAATATGAGAATGGTCATCTTGAGAACAATTTGAGAGAACAATCTCAACATTCTCAAAATGTCTCCCTTTTGAGAAAAAAAGTACATTTTTTTCTCTAAGCAATTATGAAATTGTTCTGCAGATAAATATATTTTAAGAAGATCAGATCAACTAAGCATACTTTAGAACATCTTATTTGTTCAAAAACAAGGTACATTTTACATATTTGTGCGCTTGCTTAAAGTAAGCTTTTCTGCTAGTGTGGGGGGGGGGTATAACGGACATCATAAAATGTTCGTGACCTCAGCAGTATTTCTGGAGACATTTTGCCTGAAAGACCATTCTGAAATCTATTTCCTGAACATTTTTTCTCTCTTTCGTGAAATGATATTGGATTCTTCACAGATTGTAGATTCTGACAAACCAAAGGACAAACTCCAAAGGAACATGGAGTTAAAATCAAGCATTTCCTACAGCCTTCAAGTGATGAAAGAGGAGATTTCAGTTTTCACTGCTCCCTTTTGTGGTTGTTTATTCCAAGTCATGTTTCAGTCCTAAATTAACCAGAAAATGTGGAAGAAAGAAGGAAAATAAAATTGGTAAATTAGGGAAATAAAAACTATATTTAGTTTTTTTTTCTTTTTAAATTATAGCTATAAGAGCACTGAAGCAATTTAAAGGCAAGAGTAATTCTTCTAGCAAGAAAGACGTTGGTGACCAAGGGAAAGTCAAGAAGGATATGGAACATCAGAGAACAAAGAGGAATCTCCAGTTTTCAAAAATATGGCTAACAAAATATTCCTGGTTAAAATATGATGATGAAAGAGGGATAATGTTCTGTGCATTGTGTCGTAAACATAATGTAGATTTGGGGGAAAACATACATAATTTTTATTCTGGCACTGATGACTTCAAGCTTGAATTTATAAATATACACCAGAGTAGTGAAGCTCATGCCTGGGCCACCTGTATGGAAGCTGCCAGCACTGCTTCACCTGATATGGCTTCTGCTGAGCAAATGTTGAAGAGCATGAATGCCATAACATTAGGAAGAGTAGAAAATATTTTTAGAACATGCCATGCTATTGCAAAATCTGGACGACCCTTTACAGATCTTGACTGGATGTGCAAACTAGATGATATGAAAGGAGTGGATATTGGTTCTGTATTTAGAAATGACAAGTCAGCAAGGATGTTTATACATTTTATTGCTGAAGTGGAAAGAAGGGCTTTAAAAGAGAAATTGGAGAAATGTAAATTCTTCTCTCTTATTAGCGATGGAGTCACAAACAGTATATTCAAAGCAGCTGCTGTTGTCTATGTACGTTTTGCAAATGAAGGGAAAGTTCATTGCCAGATTGTTGGAGTTCAACCTGTTCATAAGACTGATGCCTCAAGTATAAAGAATGCTATTGAGGAAACATTACAAATAAATCTTCAGCTTAATCTGGCGAGCCACGACTGGTCAAGAAAACTAGTTGGTTTTGGAAGTGATGGGACAGATGTCATGGTAGGAGAACAGAATGGTGTAGCTAAACTTCTGAGAAAAATTCAGCCTTGTGTGCAATCTGTACATTGTTTTGCTCACCGACTTAAACTGGCTTATAAAGGAGCCTTGAAAAATATTCAACTATATAACATCTTAAGTAGTGTCTTGAAGGATATGTTTTATTTTTATCATAACTCACCTCTAAATAAGAACAATCTCAAAGCCATTTATGAAGCCATTAATTTACGTCCAGCTATTCCTTCTCGCATTGGAGGCTCCCAGTGGCTCCCTCGTCTGCAAATGGCACTCCAAATTCTCCATAAAGGTTATCCTGCAATTGTTCTACATCTAAGTAAGGTAACTCTTTTAAAAAAAAGTCTGTGTGCTAATTTTGGTCCACACACTTGGCACATATTCTCTCCTCCTTGATTTCCAGATTGAAAGAGATCCAAGGGCCTCAAATCAGCCAAAAGTGAAAGGCCTTTTACAGGTTCTTCTGAAAATGGATATAGTCAAATTCTCTCACTTCCTTTTGGATGTCATTAATGTCCTCAACATACTGTTACGGGTTACTCTGGATCACGATTCTTCCATTGCAGATATATTTGCAACTGCAAAGTCAACCCTGGAAACGCTTCACATGTATCAAACAAGGTCTGTAATTTCAAACAACTGAGCCATGATCTAAATTAGAATAGAACAAGGATTATATACTGTTTGCATTCTTTATTTTCAGAGCTGGTCCGAAGGAACGCTTGATGGAGACTCTTCCACACTTTCATGGTTACCAGCTTGTTGGAAATGGAAATATTTTATCAGTACGAACTAAAGTCCTAAGTAATTTGATGAAGAGGTTGCGTGACTGTTTTTGTGATGCAAGTCAAGACGTTTTGAGAGCAACTACTATTGGAAGTTTTAAACAATGGCCTGAAAAAATTAAACAAGGTATAGAACTATGTCAGTGGTTATTTGAAGAAGCATTTGTTCTAAATTTATTTCAAGTATATATAAAAAATGTTATTTTGCCTCTGTTATAGAATTTGGTGAAAAGGAAGTGTCCGTCTTGACTAAACATTATGAAGTCATACTAGAAGCTGCCTCTGTGCAAACTGGTGAAGTTGAAAGCGAGTGGAGCATGTTGAAATTAGAGCTATATAACAGGTAATAAAAATGGGGCATTTGTGTCTGTTTTAACTATTTAGAAGTATCTAGATCATACTGAAAAAGATTATGGAAATGTATATAGCAATCTATAAATCCATAAAATAGATTTTTTTTTACTGTACTCTTTAGATTTCAGAACATCCAGTCCTTGACATGGGATTCAGTGAATTCAGATTATTCAAAGAAGTATCCCAACATCTTGAGATTGGTAGATTTGATCCTAACACTGCCTGCAAGTTCAGCTGAAACAGAGCGAGGCTTCAGTCACATGAAACTCACCATGATGCACCTGCACTCTAAACTCGTGTCTGAAAGTGTGACAGATCTTATGATAATTCAGATGAACTCTCCAGATATCAAAAGATTTGACCCCAAGAAAGCTATTCACCTGTGGAACACTACTTGGCAGAGAAAGAGAAGACTACAGGCAGATGATATGATAATAAAATCAAATTGCATCTCTGAATTTGATTTGGAGAGTCACATTTATAAATACGATTAAATGAAAATTCTTAGTTTTTACTTCACAATCATTCCTGTAACGTATATGAATATTTTAAAAGAATGTCTTGCAAGATTAATGAGAGTAAAAATTATATTTATTTTATAATGTTGCAATTTTAAAAGGTGGCTTTTTTTGTGTGTACATATTCACTGCTGAATCATTAACTGTTTAAATTTGCTCTTATATGCCCAATTTCTCCAAAAAACACAAATCAGAAGACAATGCACAAAAATAATGGAGTACATTGTGACCTTGCTGGCACTTGGATAGATGGATGACTCAGAATGTCTGATTGTTTTTTGCTCTTACTTGAGTCATAATACATTATATCCACTGGAGCTAACTGTTTTCTTACTCTCAATCCTTCATAGGTCTTGAAAACCCAGATTTTATTTTGGAAAAATGAGTAGCAAATTAGCACATTATCTCTGGCAAATTACTGTTCGACCTCTGCAGACTGTGAGATATCTGGTCATGACTTTTCTCCATATTTGTGTGTCTTGATACTTTTTATTCTACCCTGGACAAGGCTTAACATGACCTTTTACAGACTTTTGACAGACTTTTTCTTCACAAGACTTTCGTGGAGAAGTAGAACAGAGCCATTTTCCATTGCTGATTATTAAGTGTTGAAATCAGTCTTCTCATAGTAAATGCTCTTGTAGCCAGGATATGACTAACATATTTCACAGTTTGAACCATCGCTTTTCCCTGTAAAGAAAATACAATGCTGTATCATTATTCTTAGCCTGGAAGTTGAAAATGAGAACTTCAGAGAAGTTTCAATTTCATAACTTGCTACTTTCTACTTTCTAAATGTTCTAGATTCAAACTACTTTTTAAATTTTCAATCAAGAAAAAGCATAGCAAGAGAGTGTATTTCTACCATCAGCAAACGTAATAATTTCAAAAAAAAAAACTAAAGCAAAATCTTCTTAGTTCTATTTCTTAGTTCTTCCAACATGAAGATAAATCAGAAATAATTAGGGAGAAAGGAATTTGAGGTTATTCACCTTAAATCAAACATTAAATCAACTCTTTCTAAATGGAGATCAGTTCTGTACTTTCAATACAGGGCATAACATGTCTCGTAATTGTAGAAGCTATAGTATATATATCTTTACTGTATGTATTTTATATAATTCATGCTAAGTCTAGGTCAAAATATTGCCTGTATTGGAAATAGAATGGGTTTTGAGTAAATGGCTCATTAAAAGATTTTAGTCCTGTTAGACAGAGTTACTTTGTTGGGATCAGAAAATCTTTGAAATCTTTGAAATATCTGTATTTTGTGATTTGTGTTTAGATTAAAAAAAAAAAAGTTTAGTTGTACTTTAGATAATAAGCAACAGGATATATATTATAAAGGATACCTTATTAGACTAGCATTGCTTACTCTAAAGATTTTCTCCTGAGTCTCATAACTGCCAGTATTTCCCTTTGGGATTTTCAACAGGAAGATTCCAGCTGTGAAGAGATTAGAAAAATTGCGTGAAAACTCATACCAGAAAATCTAACAACAACAACAACAACAAAAAAAGCAAAGTACCAAACAAAAGCATAATGAATAGTAGTGAAGTCATATCCATGTCTGGAACAGCATCACATTTTTGAACTGTTGAGACTGAAGATGCTGCATAGATTGATTTTGGCAAATACCAGAGAAATCTTAAAGTCATAAAAATAGTTGGAAAGTAGTTGTTTAAGTTCTGCAATGAAATGGGATCAAGCTTAGTCATACTATCTATAACAAATATTTCTCCCAGCTTCTCATATGCTTGTAAAATATTCCACTGTAAAGTTGTTTATTTTCCCTAGTGCTGTACTGCTCTTCTGATTATATGGCTATGGAGTAATAATGACAATTCTTTTTGTAATATTTTGTTTTAACTGGAAAGCTATTGCTATGTTTCCTCTCAATCCTCTTTATATAAATGAGATTAATGTAATTCCTTCAACCTTTCGTCCCAGGCCACATTTTCTAATCCTGTGATGAATTTTGGTCTTCTTCCCTGGGCCCTCCACAATTTGCATATATTCCTTTTATTTGTGATTTCCAAAACCACACTGCTTTAAAAGGCTTCACAAAGCTGGAAAAAAAAAAAGAGAAGGATTGTTTTCAGCATCTTCCCGTGTGCTTTCTGATGATACTGTTTACTCATTTTAGTCTATGATCATCCATAGTCCCTAGAGCTTTTGCTACAGAACTATTATACCTTGGCATTAAGGTTTCTACCCTGATAAAGGGAACATTCCTGATGCAGTTCATTATTATGTTAGCCCCATATAGTACTTAACTTTTGTTTTTATTGACTAGGGTCCTCTCTATCTCAGGCTATATTCCTGATTTTTTTCTTCCAATGTATAATTTCATTTAAACTAAATTTTGATACTTTGTGTGGAAAGTGTCACACAGAGAAATACCAAAAGTCTAAATACTAATTGCTAATGATTCAGAAAAT
The DNA here is from genome assembly GCA_034781795.1 of Crypturellus tataupa. Lineage (NCBI taxonomy): Eukaryota > Metazoa > Chordata > Aves > Tinamiformes > Tinamidae > Crypturellus > Crypturellus tataupa. The sequence goes on from JAWLRI010000673.1 coordinate 1,687,926, forward strand.
AATTAAACTTAATCCAGTGAAGTAAAGCTTGAAGCTGGGAAATAGCTCTTGTTCCAAATGCCTTACCCAATAAGTTTCCAGGAAGTTGTTAATGCTCCAGAATTGTGAATTGCATAGAATATATATATTAATAATATATTGACCTATATTTAGAATGGGTGACCTAATAGTTTTCTCCATTTGTATTTGGGCTTCATAGAGCTAGGGAATAATACAAAATTCATGTTTACATTCTTGAATAAGTTTGCTCATTTATTTTAAGATATTAAAGCATTCTCTGTGACTATCTTGGTCTTCTTCTGATTTATCCTTTTTTATGGCACAGCTTACTGGTTTGCTTATAATGCAGGGAATGAGAAAGGTGTCATTCAGTAGATGTTGGATATCTTAAACACCTTTCTCTCTTACATTATGTTTCTAAAGTGTTTGATTCCCCAGTTCTGTATTTTTCTATACTTTTATTCCTCAATTTCCTTGGAATGCCACCATTAATGGGCCTCTGTCATTCAGAAAAAAAAAAAAAAAATAGACTCTCATTCAAGTATTCCTTATTAACCAGAACATGCTTTTGGAAGATACGTCATTTTGTCTTCCTCTTTTTCTTAATCAAAATTGGCACATTCTGCAAACTTAACTTTTTGAATGCTTTCTTCCACTTTTATCAAAAAATATATATAATCTGTGTTGTCAAATCACAGGTCCTGTTCTCTCAATGTGCTTGCTTTTTATTTTTTATTCCAGAAATCCCTTATGTCCTGAATCAGAGCATGACCATGACACCACTTCTGTTTTAATTTTCCTTATAACTTCAGTTAGGTATTCAACAATTTTCCTCCTTAATTTATTTCATAATTCAAGTAGCACATATGCTCTTGGACATCCAATATTCCTGACGTTCAAACTTAGATATTGCAGATATCTACTTCTAACTTTCAGTTGCTCCTTCTTCTTGCTGTTGCCTCTTTCTGCTGCTGCTTCTGGCAGTGGTATAAGAGCACCATTATCAGTCTGCTAGTATCTCAGTATTTTTTATCAGCTTCTGCTTTCACACTGAAATTTATGGTAGAACATATAAGGCTTTAAGGGTAGGTCTTTCTTCCTTACTTCTTCCTGCCCCAACAAACTTATCTTCTGAAACCTGTATTTTTCTTCTTTCCAAACTTCTATATATATGAGAGGGCCCTCACCAATCCCAGGATTTCTCTGTGATGTTAAGATGTCCTGAGGGCATTATTCCTGTTTTTCTCTCTTGGATACTCTTTTCTCTCAGGGATTATAGATCTACCATTTCAAGTGGGAACTGAATTATGAAATTAAGATTCAAGCATATACTTTATATTCCTAATATTAAATTTTTTTTTGCAAATTAAAAAGATCTCATTTGTTCCACTTCAAAGAAAAAAAAATCTCAGAGATATAGAATGTGCATAACTACTCCTTTTTATAGGCCAAAGGATTTTGGCTGTAATAAGAAAAAAAAATCCTGTACTTTTCCTTTATTTAAAAGATTCCATTTTATGAGACAACAAATTCCATGTCTGAACAGACAGATTCAAATCTAATATATTTTCAGCTGTGTTCTAACACTGTACATGAAGCTTACATTTTCTATGCGTGTAGAAACAAATTCATTCTTTTAAAAGGGAAATCGGTTTCATCATCAATATACACATTATCATGTATCTATAGTTTATTTTTATTTCCTGATTTATTTCAAATAATATTGATAGAGTTAGTCATCATTACTTTGCACAAGCAAAATCATATGAAGCAATTCAAATTTATTTGAAAATTTAACAGATGTCATTCTATATTTACCATTCTATTCTCTAACATATACTATTTTTCAAGGGTAGATAGATAAAGATTTATGGTTAATCTAAATAGAGCACAGCAAAAGAACAGGTTGGCAACTGTAATATAGGAAGAATACATGTGTCTGGTATTTGTGAATTCCCCACTAACAACCAGTGAAGACTGTGTGGAGATGGATTAGTGATCACAGTACAAATACGGGTAGGTATCAAAATAATTGCAGTTTATCAGAATATGGGACATTTTACAGTCAAATCTGCTCCACGTGATTTATTTTAGATGAGAAAAAGAAAGAATTTTGGTATGACAGATATTACACCATCAGTGGTGCATAATGGCAATACAAATCGCTTTCCCATATGGCATTTATTACAATAAAAAGTTTTTTATTAACACAAGTCTATTTAAAAAGGCAAATACTTTTTTTTTTACTTTTTTTTTTTCACTAGGTTTTATACTAAAGAATGAATTTATTGACATTGTAATGGACTTGATTACTTTGGATGTTGGAACAGACTACTTCCCTGATGAGTGGATGAACTTAACACTTTCAGATGTAAGTTGGCAATTTCTTTTCATTTCAATTGACTTATCAGTATGAGTAGGAAATGCAGCCTTCCATGAGGAAGAGTAAGGAGTAAGGAGTACAGAAAAAAATTTTGGAGGGAACTATGCCAGAAGGTAGTACAGAGGTACCACCTACCTACCATAGCCACCAACAGCTCAGAAATGACTTCTTTTGGTCCCTCTACGCCCAATCCCATATCCAAAGATCTTACATATATTCCCCTGCTAGTGTTCACTGAAAGTAATATGTTGGTCAGGAGAAACTGGATGGTGGTGCACGCCTGTATAAGCAAAATAGGGCCAGGGCACTGGTCCTAAACTGCTAAATTGTCTGTCCAGTTCATAGTATTCTCCTAGATGTCTGAGCATGGTGCAGGATTACGATGAGCATGACGCCTGTGTTAGGAACAGTGCCTCACAGTCACTTTAGACAGAGTCATGCTGGTTAGGAGATAAGGGTATTTATTTAGATGGATACTGGTTGTACATGCAAGAGACTTTAAGGGCAGAAGTCTCTCGTCTGTTTTATTTCTAACAGAGAGATGCGCATGCATTTTGAATGAGAGAAGTCTTGATCTTAATTTGCAATGAACTTGCCCTCTCTCAGGACTCAGCTTGCTGGAAGTAAGGGACTTTTACATCTACTGTTTAGAGAGGAAGAGGCAAGGAGATTGTGATTTTATGTGCTTGTGTTGAGAGAAGCAGTGTTAGACCACAGATGCCTCTGTTGAGACAATATGTGGCACAAGCATTTGAGGACACTGAGAAGACCTGTCTCTTTGTCATATAAGAGCCCTCATTTATTATGTAGAACTGTGCTTGTGCTAGTGCTGGAGAGAAATGTAAATTCACTGTAAGCTGTAAATTTCATAAATTAATTCTTCTTTAGCGTAACTGCTCTGTGGGCAGGAAGAAACAGAAAGAATACCCCATATTTATGCACCTTTGAAATCTCACTGCGGAAACCTGTGCATCTTAAACTGGAAAAAGGTTCCAAGGTTACATATTATGTAGAAAGTGTATATTTACTTATGTGTATTTGACAATATTTACTATTCTGCTTTAATAGTTACAAAATCTGGCAAATGAATTAGGAGCGAATTCAGAATTAATTGACTGGTGCAGATTCTTGCTAGCAGCAGCACAGCCTTGGCCGATGCCATCCGTGACGCAGCTTCTCAGAACTCTGCATAACTTCAAGTCTGTTGATGGAACTGGATCAGGCTTTGTTACACAGGAGTGCTACATACAGGTTATAACACCTTTTTCAGACATATTCTTACAGTCTCTTTGAGTGATATATTGTTGGATTTATTTGCATTCAGAAATTCAGCCTGGATTTTAAATGTTTCGCTTTTTGAAGAAGGTTTCTACTAAAAACCTTCTTTAAGAAACTGAAGGCAGGGTTAACATCTATCTTATGTATTAGTAACAAAAATCAGGCTACTTAAGCATACTTTTTAGTATGTCTCTTATTTACTATTTTACTTGATTTTCCCACTCTTATTTTTATTAACTATTTCTAGATTTTTTTCACTGAAGTCCTTTGCAAATGAAGATTGTTTTTCACATTTTCAGTATGTGGAAAATTACAAAATTTCTTGAATCATTGCATACTCAGCAAAGTTTTTCAGGAAACAAGTTTCATGCAAAAGTATTATATATTTTTTTTTAATTAAAATTGTCCTAATTCTATTCAATACATTTTCATTTCCTTGACTTAATCATAATTTGGATGAATGTTTGTTCACTTTCCTATTGTGTACTGACCTGTATATATATAAATTTCTACAGTTCTATCAGGTAGGAGTTCTTTGGTAATACTAAAATAGTTTTCAGAATGTTTAAAGTAAACTTCATGGAATATTTTTAAGTGTTTTTTGAATGCCTTATGAACACTTTTGCTAAATACTATCTTTCCTAAATACTGTTATTCCAAAAGCCTTTTAGCTCCAGAACAACCTTAATTAACTTAGAATGTCTCACAACCTGCCCCTCCACCTCAAATTTGCACAGAAAAAAAATTTAGAAAGCCAGAAAACCCACAAAACATGCAGGTCTATGTGTTGCATTTACTATTGTGGTATTTTTTATGGAATTTTGAGAGATTAAAATATGCCCACTCTTTCAAGATACACAGATGGCAAATATGACATTTTTAACAGATGATACTTCAAAACTAATTTTAACTCATCAATTCAGGTAGTTACACACTTCAGGATCACAATTGTTTCACGTCGAGTCAGCTGAAAGTAAATAAACAACAATGTATGCTCATTTTTTTATAGACCAGCCTCAAAACAGTTCTTGCAAACTGCCATAAAAGTCATGTTTCTTTGAACCTATTGTCCAAGTTATTTAAAAACATAGAAAAGTCTAAAATGTTCATAGATACACTTGTAACTTTACAACTGCAGCTCCTTTTCTGGTATAGACCTATGTAGGTAGGTATATAATTTAGGTGCAAGAGAACATGATTTTCACAGAATCACAGAACGGTTGAGGTCGGAAGGGCCCTCTTGAGATCATCTAGTCCAACCCCCCCTGCTCCAGCAGGGACACCCAGAGCACGAGGCACAGGGTGGCATCCAGGCGGGTTTGGAAGATCTCCAGAGAAG
>JAWLRI010000673.1:1693025-1722414 GCA_034781795.1 Crypturellus tataupa
CTCAGGAAGAAGTTTTGGGAGGTTTCCTGGGGTTTGTGTGGTTGTAATCTGTGTTATTAACTCGGGCAACTCAGTGAAGGTGTTATTTCTTTTCACATTTGTATATATATGTATTATATAATTTTCTGTTTAAAATTTTTCTTTTCTTCTGTGTAAATATAAAACCTTGCCATTTCAAAGTTCCATTTCTAGGTTTTTTTGCCCCCTCACTCCCTTTCTCTGGGAGGGGACCCTTTGATTCTGTATTGGGCAGTTGGCATTTTGCCAAGCTAAATCATAACACCTAGTTTCAACTAAGGTAGGGTTAATTTCTTCACAGTTGTTACAGTGCTGTGTTTTGAATTTTTGTACATGCAATTAGGTGGAGAACAGGATATATTTTCTCAGACTTGAGTGAAAGTTCTCTAATTTCAGAATTATTGATGAGGGATGTCTGAATTGTTTCTTGTCCTTTCAAAGTAACTCATGGCAAATTTTATGAGGTTTTCTTTGTTATGAATACTTGCTTCATTTCAGTCTTGTTCATTTATTTCTTGTTAACATAATGATTCATGGTCTATGGAACATGATGCACTAGAGTTAATGAGTCAGTGCAGTCCATAAAAGAAAAAAACAATAGCAAGAGAGTTAATGAGCTTTCTGAAATATTTCTGCTGAAGAGGATTGCAAGGATGACATGAAGTCTACATTACTGCAATTACTTTACTTATTTATCTCTGCTACCTTGCACTAAAAAAAAAAAAAAAAACACAGAGAAAGTTTAGAAAGTTTTAAACTAGCTTTAATTAATTACCTTCCATTCTGAAAATCATTTGGAAATTCCTATTTAATTGTCTTAATTGTTTTGTTTTTTTAAAAGAAACATAGCCATATATTAAACTTGCAGATTATAAAAACAAAGATATAATGTAAAATTGCATAAAATGCAATGTTGTACACAATCAAGAGTATAATAATTCACCTGAAAAGTGGGAAAAGGAATAATATTAATTAAATTTATATTAATTTGTCATAAGAATATTTTAATTTAAAGGCTATCTTGTCTGTTTCAAAAGACTACTGCATCTCTCATTAGCATTTGTGAGGATATTTGAAGGTATTCTGCGAACACAATAGAAATTCTAACACATACCTATAAAAGTGGAAGGATGATTTATTCTCTCTTTTATACTTTAGCATCCATGCATTCAAAATGTCATGAGACTTTGATTAATTTACTTTATTTTACTGTCTTAACAAGGAACAATGACAAACAGCATTCGGTAAGACTAGCAGGAAGAACCCTTGGCTGGGAACCCAGTTGGCCCCTCCAGAGGCATCTGTGCTTACAAACCCGGCAGTGCCAGCGAAGGTCCCCAGGCACCAGGACTCAATTGTCTGTTTGGTGCCATTGTTTGCCCAGTTCCTGGCATGCTCTTGTGTGGACCAATTAGATCCTCAAACAATGTCCAAGCAAATGAGGTTTTCAATGGGCTGTCTGGTGAAGACCACCCTGTTTTAGAAGGTTGAAGGTGATGGATGTGAGACATTTACTGTCTGTTGGCCTTAGTACTGGAAAATATTTTGGGGAATGTTTAATTTTCCAGTGCAGATGCAGCTTTGAAACTATGACAAGACCCATTGTTTTGTTTTGTTGGTGGGAGCAGACACAGATGGGAAGGGCCATGCCTCTGTCCTTCATTCTATTGCAGGAGCATTTGGATAAGCACCTCCAAAAGAACATTTAGGTCAAAAGATAGCAAAGGCTTCCTAACATGAAGAAGCTAGAAAGTATGTAGAAGCTGCATCATACTGTGCTTCTTGGGCAGTTTAGTTTTATAAAATAGCTAATTCATTTTCTCATTTTTCAAGAATATAAATTTAGAGTTATTTCTATCTCATTCTGTTTTCAATAACTCCTAAAACGACTGCTAAAATACCCAAGCAACTATTTAATTATTCTGGTTTCATTGTGTGTTAATAGCAAATTCAAAACTTGAAAAGATCTAGGAAAAAGTTTTATAGTAATCTATTTGTTCAATGATTTTAGAAGATAAAGAAATTTATTTTCAGGTAAGGAAATGAATGACTTTTTTATCAGGTTGGCTTATGGTTTAAAGGAAATGAAGATGTAACTGTGACAGAAAGTTGCACAGCTCCTTTGCCTTTTGATAGACTCGGACATCTCATAAAGGTAACTTTAAAAAGAATTTTTTTTTTTTTTTTTTAAGAACCCACATTTTTTTTAAATTGAAGGTTTTTTGGGTCTTCTGTATTTTCTAAAAAGCTTCAGTGGCTTTTGCAGTCAGGTGGTATTTCCAAAAGGTTTTCATATATAAGAAACTCAGAGTTATGAATAATTTGGAAACAAGGACAAGAATGTAGAAATTCAGTATTTTAAACCATAACAGAAGAATAAAGACTTACTTATTCTTGTTCTCCTTTGAACGCTGTTAATTTTGCAACGTAATGACCAGATTTTTAAAAAATGGGAGGCAAATGATCCCTGCATCTAAGCTAAAAATTAGGGTAGGAAGTAGCTTTCCATGGAAGAGTAAGATGTAGGGGTGATCTGAGTTCAAGAAAATAAACATATATTTAGGTAAAATCTATTGAACTCACCTGCCACAGTATAAGACTGTATGAGTTTCTACTCATTATATGTGAAGGTCCTCACTGTAGTAGAGAAAATATTACAATGTCTGTTTTCTAAAATGAAGGGGACATACCTTTCATTTAAGCAGATTTACAAATTCTCAACACATTTTTGAAGTTAACATTTCTTTTTATCAGTCAGTACTTTATTTCACCTTGTTATCTATTAGTTTGTATCTGTGGGAATTAATTTGCATTTTTGTCCCCTTATAGTTTTTCTATACTTTATTTGCCGATACCAGAAGAGATCCTGCTCTGCTCGACTATATTCAGATGCTACTGTATTTTGCCTCCCACCCTGATCCTGTTGAAGGCGTTTATAGAGCACTTAGCATTGCTGCTGGAACATATATTGAAAGAAAAAAAAAAGCTCATTCGTGGGAGGTAAAAAAAATATTGCAGTGAAATAAGATCAGCATATATAGTAATGATACTACTCTTGCTTGCAAGTTATAAATGGACTAGCTCATGTCCCCCACCTTGGCTTCCTGGGCCCTTTGCAAATAATCCCACTGGCTTTGATAATGGTACTCAGAGTGGTACTCAGACACTTCTGAATGTCAGAATAGTTTTTTGTTGAGTAATAACTAAAGTTTAAGATATTTCATGGTAATTATGCCTTGTACAGGTTTGTAAACAAACTGATGACATTCCTTGGCCTTATTTCAGACACTTAGAAGCAGCTATCAGTACCCAAGAACTAAATTGTAGAGTGATTGCTGGTATTGCCATTTAAAGATATTTAAACTGATGATATTGCTGTTGCTTTCTCATTGTCTTCCTTAAGGTTAGTTAAAAGTTTAAACATCTCTGTTGGCATTTTCCAGTGTTTTATTTTGCTTGTAAATCATAAGCATTGATAAAGATAAAATAATAATTAGCTTCATTTAGTTGTTTTTAGAGCTTTTCCCTCTAGATACTAAAATGTTTCACTCCAATGACACAACCACGATAACTCAACATTTAAAATACTGTTATGCTCTCCAGAAACAATATGAAAAGAGTATTGTTTTACTATAGTCTAGTGTCCACATATAATCATAATAACATTTTTTCACTACAATGGCAAAATGTATTGTTGTATTCCGTTGTGTCCACCTTTATTTGATGCAGTAAAGCTTTGAAACAGGAACACAGATTCAAAGGGAGGGCAGATTTAACTCCAATGAATCTATGGGGGAGGTAGCTGAAATTTTAAATTATCCATAAGAGAGATTGAATAAGACAAGATCCTTTTCACATTTCATAGAAAGAGTACAGAAAGGAGACTATGCCCCCGGTTAGATACATTAGATTAGAACTTAGTCTCCCATATTTCAGTGGATAGGCCTTGCAGATCATCAGATATAAAGGAACACAACCTCTTCTCTTCCTTCAGGCTTTGGTTTGGTTTGGTCTCTTTGGTTATCCTCAAAGTCCCACCTTTTGTAAAACTGTAAGCAACTGCACTGATATTAACACCTATCTACCAAAAGCTTAAGGCCCTGAGATACAAGGAAAGGGAAACAGTTCCCTTCAATCTAGAATTCGCAACATATTCTATGGAGGGCAAGTTTTATACCCCATCTATGATGAGTATTTTGCAATGCTTAGTTTCCCACTCAATATATTCACCCTGTGAATCTCTGCTCTATTGTCTGATGTATAGCACTCTATGTATTATAAAGAATACCTAGAAATATCTAAGACCTAGATGCTAAGTGAACATATTGCATATGTGGATTCTCTTTGACTTTATAGTCATCTTTTGCTTTATAGCCATCTTTTGTAAGTTAGACCTCGGAGAATTTCAGGACTGGCAGAACATTTTTTCAGTCTTCAGTTTTCTTCTTAGACCTCTTGCTCCATCACTGTGGTGTTTAACAATAGAGTTAAATACAGGAAAAAAAAGAGAATGAATCATATAATGTTTCTTTGAAGTCAAAGACAGTTTTAAACCTTGGTTTCAACAGCACCAACGTTTCCTACAGGACATTCAACAGCCACAAGGGGGCAAAGAATAATTAATTAATTGGTATCACGTCATATTGAATGAGTCAAATAAGAGGGCTTATATCCCTGAAGGCATCCAAGGCATGCATTCTGCTCCAAAGTAATACACCTAAACAGTTTTCTATCTGTAGTTGTTAACAGGTGACCTAAATCTCCAAGTTCCACTACCGGTATTGGATATCTAACATACAGTGTCAGTGGAATTTGAACAGCTATTTAGCACATCTTAAATGATTTTTTTTTAACAGCAGCTTAGATATTTACCTTACCAGTAAGTACTTACACAGAGACACCCAACAAGGTGTCTTTCTCTTTTTTTCTGTGATGAGATCTTGAAGATTCAAGAGTGGTAGTTGCCCAAGAAAATACTTCTGAAATGTTAATGGTGTTAATGGGAGAAGGGCATTTTTTACTTATACTAACTTAATAGCTAAGATACTGTTGCTATAATGCCATAACATTTTGTTATGGCTTGTGTAGATTTTACAGCTCTTTTTAAATGTAAACAGTATATCAAAGATGGAAAAACCTAAGTGCTGTTGAGCATTAAGAAGGCTGTGTCAGTGACCCTCTGGCCACTCTGTGTTGGAAAAGGCATTGTGGAAATCCTAAGATGTGTAGCAGTAGTGTAACTGACTCACATCGGTCTCTCTTAGTGAGAAGTAGCATGCTGAATTAAACAGAATTTCCTCCTGTTGGTGTTCATGGTTATCATAGTTGTCATAGTATACACAGTGGCCTAATGTAAACAAAAGCATCATTTACCTTTGTAAGGTCCATTTCATCTTTGCTCACAAATTACTACAATGAGTTTCTCTTTGGGCATATCTAAAATCACCTGGAATCATTTTCTAGTCCTTGAGTCGGACTAGAAAATCATTACAGTTTTTTATCGTGTGAACATCCAGAATTTGTGGAAAGAGAATTTCTCCCATATTATGATTTACTACATTTGCTTTGATTTATTTTCCCTTATGTGAACTACCAAGCTTATTCTTCTTCATATAAATACAAAGTTCTTGGTACAGTATATGGTAGTTTGTAACTACTAAGTATCGTTATTTTTTGGTGCTCTGAAAAAATTTAATTTCTCATTGGAACATTGGCCATGTTCCTGGAAAAAGCTCTACTAACGTCAATATTACAGATATTTCAGGAGTCTTACAATTAGTTGCTTCATTCTATTTCATTCTATATTACAGTGGATAATTCTGTGTGTTGATGATTTTTGTTTATACGAGTGAAACTTTGAAAATATAATCCACTGCTCCTTTTAAAATGTCTAACTGAAGTAGATGACATTGATAAACTGCTTATCTCTAAGTATTATATCTTAGCTTTGTTTCCCTAAGCTGCTTCTTATACTGACATACAGATAAATGAGGAACCTTTAATAGAAGAAGATGAAAAAGAAGTCTTGAAATACAGAGGTAAAGGATTAATTTCTTTGGCAACCCTACTCAAAGTATTTCATAACAAAGGAAACAGAGATGAAGACAAACATAGATTTCATAGTCTGCAGAGGGAGGGCAGCTATAATATGGTAAGTTAGTTGATGTACAGAACACTCTGTACTTTTGTCTGCTGTAAGTTTTCCTGTCTCCCATTATTTTTAAATACTTCTTTAATGAATTGAATGAGTATTGTTTTTTTCTTAAAGCATTTCATGAATATATACAGACAGATAGGCAGTGAAGATCTGAAACCCATTCCAGTTGCACTCCTTTTGAAGCATCCTTTCATTCAAGACTTGATCAACGATTATCAAGAATACAAACTTCCTGTAAGTACTGTTTTCTGGGGCCAAGACATTTATAAGTAAACATATTTACTATATCCCAGGAATGTAATTGTCATTGATTGAAATACTGCAAAGTTGCAGTTAATAATGTATAGAACAAAGCAGGTTGCAGATTAATTAAAATTTCACCCATGAAAGCATACTTTGCTTTTGGACCCGTATTTTTATACCTGTCTTGTCAGCTTATAGCATCCTACAAGCACTCTAGTGCCTTGTCATATGTGGCATTGCCTTTCCCTCCACCTGCATAAATGAGCCTGTCTGACTACTGCTCCCCATTAGTAACAAGAGGTAACTTCAGAACATTTTGGAATATGTAATACAGCATGTTCCATGCTAGGGCAACAAGACTGCAGAAGAAGGCATGCACAGAGGTATTGCAGGTTCAGACATCCTTCCCTGCCACTCAAGAGCCTCCCTGTTGCCTGTACCTAAATGTGAATGTGTGTATAGCAGTTTGCACACTAAGCATGTTTAGGCAAGTTTTTTAAATCACACGCTGGATTTCATAATTTGAACATATTTTCAATTTCACTCAATTCTTTGTAGATTGCAGCATTTCTTAAGCTAGCTTTGTGTTAGATTCATGGTCTGTTTCAAGAAGCATTCCTGTACAAATACTGTCCTGTCTTCATAGCATTCAACGTACGACAAGCTCCTCGTGAAAGTCAAATATGTTGCAACCAAAGGTAGCACTGAGCTAAATTGGGTAATGCCATGTAAATATATTCTGCTGTTTTCAAGAAGGGGGACTTCTTTTGAAAACCTTGTCACGCTAACCAACAGCTGAGTATCAAGAGCACAGGATATATTCTTAATCAAAATTTCTAATCTTTTGGTACTCCTTTGGGCAGAAACTATTCCACAGAGCTGAAAAAGTAGATTGTACACATTTAAAGATTTATTAGCTGCTATAGAGAATTTAGCTTCAATGTATAAACCACCTGTGTTATTTGTGGCTCAGGGAGATACATTCAAGGCAACATTATTATCAAAATTTCCACAGCTTTTCTGTGAAAGATATGTACATATCTTGTAACATATTTTTTTCTACTGATCTGGCAGATTGATTTGATGCCTGTATCTCCTACGTTGTTAGTTATGGGTGCAGAACTTCTTTAGTTTTTATTTATTATCCTTAGACTTACCCCTTGAGAAAGTTTATACTGACAGTATCTCAAATTCAGTGGTTTCCATGCTTAAAGAAGAAATATTTGTAATTCTTGACTCTACTGGTAAATAGAGACTGATGTTTTATGTATGAAATCAACACTTCACAATCTTATTTTAAAATTCTTATTAAGTGGTGAAGAGTTCAGATCACAAGTTATTAGTTAACTTTAGACCAAGTTATTATATACACCATCAAACAACCACAGAAACCCAGTGGTTACATTTTATGTATTAAGTGGTCTACATTTTTGTAGAATTTTGGTCAGAAACATATTTGGCCCAGAAATATGGTTTTCTTCAGACAGTTCTTCAAAGAATTGTATTTGGTGAACAGATAAAAATTTTGCTTTCCAAATTAAGTAAAAACATTTCCAAATTAAGTAACAATAATTTTAGCATCAATTGTGTTTTTGAACTCCTCCTGTGACTATAAAAATCTCCATAAAAATGAAATTCAACCACCCTGATGTTATTTTGAGATCTTTTATGAGATAAATATAGGAAGGTAGGGTGTGGTTTCTCAGGTTAAATTGCTTCTATTACTGCTGGTATAAACAGAGGAAAATAAAATGTTTTGCTGAAAACTAATGATAACATATTTTGCTTAGTGGATTGAGTTGCTTTGGCCTCTTGATGACCCCCTTCAATTTTAGTTAATAGATTCTGTGATAAGGAAATAATTATCTGCTGATGGGATATATGGTGACCTTTTGAAGGAAGTTTGCTGTCTCAGTTCATAGACCAGTGTGTTGGCAACCACCTACATGATAATAACTTTTTTGTTAGCTTCAGTCTTAATCCAAATGCCAACAAATAAATAAGTATGGAAACCTTATTTATTTATTTATTTATTTATTTTTCTGGCCTTTGGTGTTAGAAGTCTTTCCAGTCCTGATTAGAACTTTCAAGTCTGCCACTATTAACACATTTCTTCAAGTCACAGATGAAATTCTCCTTTAGAATAGCTAGCATTTACTATTTACTAAATAAGCACTTACTAGTAAGCGAGGGAATTATAACAAAATTTATTTCTATTAACAGCAGTCATTGAATATTACACAACAGAATGTGATTTCAGAACTCCATGTGTCATTAACAGAGCAAAATAATATTTCTATTCAGTTTGGATTGTGAAGAGCATAACCAATATTATATACTTATATATACTGTATAAGTAATATCTTGGGCAAAAAGCATTGCTGAGTCACTGTCTAGGCAGTAGCTGTGATACTTATGAAACCTGAGAAGCCTTTTTCATGTGGTGTTTTAAATGTCCTCTTGTGCAAGGGAAGGAAAACTTAACTTGGTGCTTGAAAGGGCATTTAAATACGTAGACTAAAATAGACATCTATGTTTGACTGCTTTTTATCATACATTCCATCCAGAAGAGCGTAAGAAATGAAATCAGACATGAAAAATAGTGTACTTCTGATACTTAAAATAATAAAAATATTTCTTAATGTAACAGGAATATTAAGTTTGCTGCGTCAGGCAGAAATAGTAAATCCTTAGGAAGGCTATTTTTTCCACCTCAAGGAGCTGAAAAAAAATTTTCGATTTTTTTTCAGCCTCCTAGTCTTTAGGGAAACTATTTTGAAGTTGTTTATCATTTTGGTTTCCTTTGTAAAACTAGTAATACATGAATTAAATCTGTCCAGAGGAAAATTTCTTTGAAATTTCTTTCTCGCCACATTCTTGAATGCTCTTCTGTCACTCTGTTGCATCAAATGATGATTTTAGATCACACGATTCTTACTTTTAGGTTGGTACTTAACCTACACTTCTGCGGTATTGTTAGAACATACATTTTCCACTTCCCACTCTCATGAACATAATGACGCTACTGGATGTATCACTACACATCATTTGCTTCATAATGATCTGCACTAGTTTCCTTAAAATTCTTGTATTTTACAAGAATATATACTTGCACTTTATATTTAAATGTTTCGTAATAAAATTCACATGCCAAAAGTGCTACAGTTTACTGAGATCACCATCTGCCTCATGTGGCATTGATAAGTACTGATAAGGAATTTGCTGAAGGTTCCATTTGCTAACATTTGCTTTTGTTGAACCGGAATTGAAACTTTTTTTTTCTGACTCAATGTTCTGAAAGAGGCCTCTTTTTAAAGTCAAAGATGTAAACACAACATTTTAAAATAAAGAGCTGTCAAAATTAATCTTTTAACCTAGGTCTTTGGTATTCACTGAAATGCTAGTCTGCAAGTCATATGCGCCGCTTATGCTTCTGAAATTTCTTTAAAATATGCATAAAATACACATGGGAATATGTGTTTGAACGTAAACTCATTTATTTTATAAAGCTTTTGAAAATACCCCAGAATCTACAAAAAAAAATATCTTTCCTAGGGCAAAAATGTGATTAATAACATAGTAATTGTCAATAATCACATTTGTTTCCCCTGGGAAAGAATTTTTTATCTTTGTAAAAAATACTTAACACATCACTGTTTCTTAAAACACAAATTCCTTATTCATCCTATTTACAAAATGGATAGTATTGCTGAAGTTAGAAACAAAGACTGTTATTTAAAATTACTAAAAATTTGTAGATGGATCTGGCTTCAGCCTGAAACTATTTTTAAAGGTCTTTTCATTTTCTTTCTTATAGGATTTTAAAGTCCTTCTCTACAGAGCTGAACGAGCACAATCAGTTGATGGAGAAACCACAACATATAAAGACATCAAGGAATAAAAAATCGTGGTTGGTGAATATTAAGATTTTTTTTTAAGTGTCTAAGAAATTGGTCTTAGATCTGCCATCCTTCATTCCATGAGAAAGGATTATTCATTTATGGTTGCAAGAGTCAAATCCTGCAGCATTTACACATTTTCTGTTACTTTGAAAGGAAGGGAAAAAAAAGAAAAAAATAGAAAAAATATGATTTATTAAAATTAAATAAACATATTTCTAAAAAGAATGACACTGCCTTCTGAATTTTAAATAGTGCTGATGGTGTGTTCATTCATGATTTGCATAGAATTGAGTAGGTAAACTAACATATTTGGTCATTTTTATTAATGTTCATATATATGATAAAAGTTATTTATTTTTTTAATGTTACAGTTAGCATTGTAAGGAAATGAAAATGTGATTTTCTCTAAAATCAGGATTACCTGCCAAAAGGACATGATCTACCTGAAAATGTAATACTTATTAATAGCAGAGATGATGAATCTTTGCTATCCAACCGTTCAGTTTCTAGGCTTCCGTTTACAGCCCTGCTACCACCCACAAAAAATCTGCAGTGCCTTTCTCCAGTGCAGCCCTACGTGCAGCCCTAATGTTTGGGTGTAATTGGGCTCTGCTTTCAGCAGCTGCCCCGCTCATGGTGCTGCACAGAGCAGGCCCCAGAACAGCAGTGAGGTCGGGGCTACATAGTCTGGAAATCCAGGAACAATTCTGCCCATAATATTGGCGAACACTAGGCCTTACAGTAACGCTTCACTTTTCAGTTATCTTTACTAAAGGTAATTTTTGAGTCAACATAGCCTATAAAAAGAAATATTAAGACAGAAATTGGGGGGGAGGCCTACATATAATAGGTAAAAATCTCTATGACACATAATGACACAAAGCACCCGTTGAGTTCCTTGGCAGGTTATCGGGGGGTCTTGGTGAAAATATCTCTTTATTTACTTCTGCAAGAGCCTTTGCCTCCTTTCCTTCATACAGTTTGGCCATTATTGACTCTGCTGGCTGTTGTTTTGAAATAGTTTTCATAGACATTTTCTTCATAATTGGAAGTTTGTGTCTTGTAGTTTTATTCAACGTTTTTATTCGGTTGTAGCTAATGATGGTAACTATGACATGGAATGAATTATATACAGGAAGTTCCACCACCATATGAGGAAGAGCTTCTTCACTGTGAGGGTGACAGAGCCCTGGCACAGGCTGCCCAGAGAGGCTCCTTGTGGAGTCTCCTTCTCTGGAGAACTTCCAAACCTGCCTGGATGCCACCCTGTGCCCTGTGCTCTGGGTATCCCTGCTGGAGCAGGGGGTTGGACCAGAAGATCTCGAGAGGTCCCTTCCAACCTTGAGCATTCTGTCATTCTGTGATATAAACTTTTCTGATGGGGCGGGGAGGACAGGACTCTTTTTAATGTAAATTTTAGACCACCATTTCTAATCAATTATTCTGAAATTCATCATTGAGAAGTCTAATAACTGCTTAGGCTTTAGTGTATCAGTCTTCTCATCTGTGGTTTCAAGTATACTAAAGACTGGACATAGCAAATAGGTAGTTGTGATTATTTGTACTTAGTGTATCATCTAATTGCAATCTAGCAAATGTCCATGTTATCAAATATTGTGTTTTCAACATTGTCTTAGAAATGTAATTAGTGAGTAAATACTTCTGTAATGTTTGCTCATACCTGCACACTACTCTATCATTTTGGGATAATTTTTCTGCATTTGGCAATACCCTGGTAACAGTTACTTGAGGCTTCTACAGCTTTCCCTTCTCAGGGATGATTTATCAAAGTGCTCAGCTGTAAGGCACTCTCGAAGGATACAATTTGTCTCACTGAAGTCAGCTCTCTCATGGGGAGCTTCAATCATTTGCCCTTTCTTAGGAAATGCACAGAATGCTTTTTCATTTTTTAGTATATCTTTGCTAATTTTTTGCCAATTCTCCACAGCAAAATATAATACTTCCATAGTGTTCAGTAATGGTGCTTAATGAGGTTTCTAAATAACCTATATCAAAAAAGTAAAAATAGCATTTGACGAAGGGAAACTGGCCTAGTTACAGTCAGACAATGAGTAGTGGGGAGGTTACAAAGGGTGACAGAGCAGGTTGCCCAGAGAGGGCAACTTCCTGCTATCACTAATGACAGTTTTGCTTCTTTGTTGATTTCAGACATCAAATTTTGAAAGGAAAGTTGATAGTAAAGCGGTAGCACATGAAAGCATCTGTGATATGCAACATATGTGACATGCACACTACAGTAAGCTTTTCACTTCAGGCAAATAACACATTTCTTCACTCTACATATCTTGTGCTAACCACACTGGCATATTGTAGCTACGTACTGACTTAGAAACAGATGTAACCTTGTTGTGCCCCCGCAAACCATGATAAAACCTCAACATCCTTGTTTTACTTATGACAACAGACTTTATGATGCATACAAATTGATCTGCCTTGTTAACAGAATCATTTCTTCTTGTAGCATGGTACAGCTCAGTCAAAATTTCATTTTATTTCATTCAATATTTTTGAAACATTCCATATTATGTCTTCAAGACTGTATTTTTCTTCTAAGGATATTATTTAGATTTAGAAATCAACAGAATTCTATATCTTTTGGATTTTTTGAATCTTTATATTTTTGTTCCGTATCTTGCTTCTTTCATAAAAGCCAGCTTTAATTACTGTTAAATTTGAATTTTATTTCTAACTTTACATACTGAAGTTCTCCAAATGAATATATAAATGTCTTATTTTCAGAAAGGAATGCTTATATTCTGCAAATCCCAATGAGGTAAAAGGGAGCTTCAGCTGTTGGAAATCATTATTTGCCTTTCCAAGTGAGGTTCTTCAAGATTACCTCTTAGTCTTATACTTTGATCAGTAGTCTGGAGTAAAAGATAAAATCATTACTGATAAAGTCTAAAAATAAGCACAGCTTCTGGAGGAATGATAAGTAAAAAAAAAGTGAAGTGGATTGCATGGTAAAGGGTCAAAATAGTGAGCATGAAAAACTGTACAAATCTCTATACTATCAAAGTAAATACACAATTTAAGTCTAAAATATAAAGGTGCTGACAACAGTTACTGCTTGATTGTAGTCAAATATCACAGTGGATATTGATGTTGAATTGCCAGCCTAATGTTAGGGCCTAGAGCAATGAAGAGATCCTTCTATTTATGAGAGGTGGAATGCTGAGTAGCTTTGCAGCCATTTTGATTTCAGCTGATTTACAGCCATATGGTATTCAGTTTTGATATCTACACTTCCAGCAGGAAGCAGAAAACTGAAAAGTGTTCAGAGAAGAACCACAAAAATGAAGGGAAATCATATCTTGTACCAGAAAATTCAAAGGAGTTAGCCCTTTTACTTGATCATAAAAGGTAAGACGGTTCAAAGTTCTTTCCACAAAAATCCGTGTAAGACATTTTCATTCTAGTAGACTAAGACATGGTAAGAATCCATAACTGAAAAGTTAGCCTTCAAAGTAAGATGCATATTTTCAGTACAGAGGGTGATTAACCATTTGATCAACTTGCCTAATGTTGTGTCAAATTCTTCATCAGATAGCCTTATAAAACATAGATAATTTTCTGCTGTCTGCTATGTGTCAGAGCTGAGACAAGAAATAACTGCACTTTTGGAATTAAAATACATACTTGAAAACAAAAACTGAAAAATTAGGTCAGCTTTCAGTTCATTGTATGCAATGTGTTTGATCCTGTTTTCACAGCTTATTGTCTTTTAGTTTTCTGTTTCCTCTATTCCTTAATTTTATTTTCTGCAAGTATTCTTTTGCGTACTGTACAGAAAATGCCTTAGAAAAAAAGAAAGAACACTAATATTTTCATCTATGTTCTTATCATAATCAAAATGACATGTATTCCAATCCTGAGAAAATGTCATTTGAAAAAAACGTCAGCAAACCAAAGCATACTGCTGAATTAGGGAGTCTCCCACTCTTTTGTTGACTCATGCAGACATTTCTGTGCCTAAATTTGGTTCACCATTTCATTCTGTAAATAGTCCAGGTTGCATACTAGCCTGTTTCAGGGCTGTGTTGCATTTCTTTACATAGGACAAACCCCTCCAGGTGCATCCCTTTTGAACAGTCTAGTAAAGGAGGTTTCAATACTCTTTAGAAGTAACTAGAACATTTTTAAAACAATATTTTTCTCTTCATTTTATAAAGTGATTACATGATGTCACATTGTTGCCATAATAGCAAGAAAGGTTCCTCAATCCACTCTGTGGTCCATACCTCAAAAATTCCAGTGAGCATGAGGTTCAACCGTGGTTTCTTTTTAAATTGTGCTCAAATGAAGGAAGCCATTTGTAAAAAGCATCTTAGCTATGCTGAATTTCCTTAATGTGGAGACTGACAACGGGGTGGTCTCTCAAGCATTCAAAGGAATACATGATTGTAGCTAAAATCTGAAAATTAAGCTTGGTGCACAAAATTTTATGCAATAATTTAATTAAAAATAAAATAAAAAACAATAAACAGAAAAATCCTAAAGCTGTAAGCCTACTCACTTATACTACTTTTAGTAGCTCAAAGAGATTCTGCAGAAAATATGTAGAAAGTACATGTACACAAGTAAAAAGGTGATTTTATTTCATTCCTGATTTTACAAATTTCCTTGTCATTGTGAAATAAAATATTCTGCCTTTATCTTTAATTATTAACTTCAATGAAGATTGTGCAGACTGGTATCTCATCTAGACACATTTCTACAAATGCAGCAAGGACAAATGTAAAGTGCAAAGCATGGACCAGATCTAAATCTCTAAATCTCTGCTGCAAAGGACCTGGGGATCTTGGAGGAGAGCAAGCTGAACATGAGCTACCAGTGTGCCCTAAAAGCCAAGAAGACCAAAACATTTTCAATTTTATTGACAGGAACATAATGAGTATGTTGAGGGAAGAGCTTATACTCATCATCCAGCATTATTAGACTTCATCTAAAATACTGTCTCCATTTTTGGGCCTCCCAAAACAAGGAAGACATGGACAGACTGGGCTAAGTTCAGTGGAGAGCTGCTAAGATGGTCAGGGACTTGAACTCTTGCCAGGAGAGAAGATGCTGAAGGAATTGGGCATGTTCGGCCTGCAGAAGGGCAGATGTTGAGGAATGCTAACAGTAGCTTTGCAATGACTGTAAGAATGTTATCAAGAAGATGGAGCCAGGTGCTCTACTGCAGTGTGTAGCAGGAGGACAAGAGACAATAGATACCAGTTAAAACAAGCAAGGATCTGACCATACATATGGAAAAAAAAATCCCCATGATAACAGTCTAGCAGTGGAACAAGCTGCCCACGGTAATTGTGCAGTTTCGACTCGTGTTGATTTTCAAGACCTGGTTGCTTTAAAGCCCCAAGCAACTTGGTCTGACCTCCTACTGACGCTGCTTGAGCAGGACTGCTTCCACAAAGGGAGGTACAAAATATTCCTAGGGAGGAGTAACCTCATGCACCAGTACAGGCTAGGGAGCAGATGAAGAGTGGTGGACAGCAGTTGAATACAGGCCAGTAATACACACTTGTAGCAAAGGCAGTCAACAGCATCCTAGGCTATGTTAGGAATAGCTTTAACACCAGTTAATGAATGTGATCCTTCCTTTCTGCTCAGCACTAGTGAGACCACATCTGGAGTGTGGGTCCACTTCTGGGCTCCCCAGGATAAGGAAGACATGGATATACTGCAGGAAGCCCAGCAAAGGGCCACAAAGATGATTAAGGGTGTGGACCATGTCTCACATGATGAAAGGCAGAGAGAAACAGGACTGTTAAGACTGGAGAAGACTGAGAGGGGACCTTATTGTTATTTATAAATACCTGATGGGAGGTTGTAGAGAAGACAGAGTCTGACACTTCCTAGTGATGCTCAGTGACAGGACAAGAGAGCAGAGACTTGCCAGCATGATGCCCATCTACAAGAAGGGTTGGATAGACGATCTGGGGAACTACAGATCTGTCAGCCTGACCTCGGTATCAGGGAAAGTTAGGGAGAAGATCATCTTGAGGGTGCACACAGCATGTGTGTGACAGCCAGGGGATCAGGCCCAGCCAACACGGGTTCATGAAAGGCAGACCCTGACTCACCAATGTGATGACTTTCTACGACCAGATGACTCACCTAGTGGATGAGGGAAAGGCTGTGGACATGGTCTACTTAGACTTCAGGAAGGCCATTGGCACAGGCTCCCACTGCCTTCTCCTGGAGAAGCTGGCAGCTCATGGCTTAGGCAGCTGTGCTTTTCGATGGCTGAAGAACTGGCTGGGCGTCTGGCCCCAGAGTGTGGTGGTGAATGGAGTTAAATACAGCTGGCGACCAGTCGTGAGCAGTGTTCTGCAGGGGTCAGTGTTGAGGCTGATCCTCTTTAATATCTTTGTCGATGATCTGGATGAGGGGATTGAGTGCACCCTCAGCAAATGTGCAGGTGGCCAAGCAGGCCAGTGGCCTCCTGACGTGTATCAGGAACAGTGTAGCCAGCAGGACCAGGGAAGGGATCATTCCCCTGCCCTTGACACTGGTGAGGCCACACTCTGAGTACTGTGTTCAGTTTTTGGGCCTATAATAAGGACATGGAGGTGCTGGAACGTGTCCAGAAAAAGGCAATGAAGCTGGTGAAGGGGCTGGAGCACAGACTTTATGAGGAACAGCTGAGGGGGCTGGGATTATTTATTCTGGAGAAGAGGAGGTTCAGGAGAGACCTTATCTCTCTCTACTCCATCTTCCCACTCTCTACAACTACCTGAAAGGAGGCTCTAGTAGGGCAGCGGTCAATCTCTTATCCAGAATAACTACAGATGGAGCAAAAGGAAATGGCCTCAAGTTGCACTGGCGAGAAGTTCAGCTTAGACGTTAACAATAATTTCTGCATGGAAAGAGTAGTGAAGCATTGGAATGGGCTGCCAAGGGAAGTGGTGGAGGCACAGTCTCTGGCAGTCCTCAAGAAACATGTCGACGAGACATTTAGGGACATGGTTTAGCAGGCATGGTGTTGAAGGGTTTACGATGGGACTCGATGATCTTGAAGGTCTTTTCAAATCATAACAATTCCATAATTTTATGATTCTACATGTTGCAACTGGCTTTAGAGTCATGTTTTCCTTTTCAGCCTCATAATAATTAACAGTGACACAATGAATATAAGCATTTTTTAATACGGCGTGTCATTCACATTTTCTCTGGGAGAAATCCTGAAAGGAAAGAAAGATGGTCTTGTGGTTAGGGTTCTGCAGTAGGGATAAGTCTACTTTGCTAAGCAAAAGGCTATGTTGAGGTGTGGATACTGAATATAAATAGGTTAATAGTTGGTTTAGGCACTGAAAGCAGTCTTGCTGCACTAAACAAGAGATAATTTACTACAGTGCCATGGCTAAATTTACAACAGCTGAACTTCATAATAAACTGTAGCAGGGACACATTTTTAGGAGACAAAATCAGTTCTCTGAAAAATGTTTATGATCTTTTCTATTCTGCCTTTGGCAAAGGCCATGGTAATAAAAGATTTTGGCTTAGTTCAGTGTCAATGAACTTGTAGAAAACTTTTCCCTCATTTTTTGAAATAAGCATTTATCTCTGTATTTTCTGCTTAATGATTTTTGCAGCAGATACCTTTTACTTTAAAAGAAATATCTGTTCAGTTGGCCTATTTGGCTTTTTTTCTTCCTCACCACTTCCTTTAAAATTTGTTGAATTAGAGGAGCCATCTGAAGCTTAGCCCATGGTTTATTTTCACCTCTCACAACAAATTACATAGGCTACTTGATATCAGTATAGCCTTCTCTTTTTCCCAGGCAACATATTCTTGCTGGAATTAATCTTCCCTCATCTAGTGGGAGACAACCTTTCTGTTCCTCATTGTTTCCTGTTCTATGCTCAATTGTAAGCCCAAGTGGTTAAAATGCAGGACTCCTTAAAGGATCCAAAACTGAGCAAAGGGCGGGCTAGGGTGACTTCTCAGAAACAGATGAATTAAAAGTAAGAAACAAGTTTCCTCTTCTCTACCACCGCCCACATCTGAACATTCAAACAACAAAAACAATGGTAAGGTAAGGAACAAAATGAGGACAAACTCAAGAAGAAAAGAAAAGAAAAAAAGTTGGTATTCAGATAAAATCAAAGATTGTTTCTTACCACCAGTTTGTTTTGGAGCACTTGTGTAGTGGATTTTTGTCTGTACTAAAATCAATGAATATTTTGTTACAGACTTCAAACTAAGCCAAATTTTCATCAATAGATTTTACTTTGTGAATGCAGAAGACTTTCTCTTAAAGTTCCCAGCAAAACACTCAGTAATTCTGCTTGATGGTTGCTAGTGTCTATTTATGATTGCAAGAGGAGAAAGAGTTCAGAACATCACATACCAATTTATTCTAAAGGTCAATAACCTTTATGAAAATATGCACATCTTCTTCAGACAGAGTTCTAACTTCAGATTCCAATGCCTGGGTTATATTTTGTTTGTTTGTTTAAGTTAAAAAGCCTTATTTCTTTGGGAAGGTGGAGGTAATGACCAAATATTTTCTTAATCTTTTAGTTAGAAATAAATTGTGGTTCTAATGCCTCTCCTCATACTTCTCCATGGGCATTTCTTTAAATTACTGTGCTCAGGTTCTTGGATCAGGTATTTCATTATACTTTACTTTTTACTTTTAGCTTTTCTAGAAGCTAAGTATTATTTTAATATTCTCAATTCCTCTCTCGTCTTTTCATTACCCAGTAACAAAGCTTTCTGACATGTTTTTAAAGAGGAGACCAAATACAAAGAAATATATTTCAAGCTTTTAAAATGTAAGAAGACATTAGAAAATTAATGAGCTCATATTACTGAAGAACATGGGTACAGTTTTCCATAAAAGTGCTGTTGACATCAACTTTCCTTGGGTTTCACGTATATTTTGGGAATGTTCTGTTTTCTAGCAGTTTAATTTATTGCCTGTGAGAAACAGAACTGGTCTTCAGTATATATATCTGACATCTGGTGAGATTAGTTATGAAACACTGAGCTCAGTTCAGTGTGGGAGAGTTTTGCTTATGCACGTAAGTGGTCAAAGCACTCTCGGAGATAGAGAACAGGGTAAGCTGCTAGGTAGATTTAGGCTTCATAAACCAAGTTTTCAGATCTACATTATTTTCTATTTTTTTTCAACTTCTGTAGACAAGTTTTGATAGTAGAACTGGACAAAGTTACACACCTATTTTGAAGTTAGAAGTGCAAACTCCTTCTCACATGAATGTATAATTGCAAATTGATACATTAGATTATATTGGATTATATTTGATAGGAGTTGCACAATATTTTGAAAATTATTTTACTAGATTTTTTCAAAATAATAATGTTATGGCAGTGTGTTAATACAAATGGATTTGCTAAGGTATTGGTCTTATTAAGGCTTTTAACATAAATGTGTGTAGCAGGACACAAAACAGAAATTTCAAGAAGCCCAGGTATAAATTTTATTGATTTCTATTACAGACATAGACATTAAAGTAAATGCTTTGCCTTCAGGTAAGGAGTGTCATGTTTTCTGTGGTGAAGTGCTGAAAATACTGACCTTATGAAGCATTCACGTAATTGTAAAGAGAGATCTGAATGTCTCAGCATCAAAAGTCTTCAAAAGGAATTAATGAAATTAAGCTGCAACTTCAAGATACTAAATCAATCTTATTGTTCTAATAGAATTGTATTATAAGAGAGATATTAATGAATAAAGGGACATAGAGTATAACATAAATACCAAAATAACATTGCTTACAAAGGCATATAAAAGTTTTAGGGAAATAAAAGCATTACATTTAAAGGATTAATCAGGGCAAAGCTGTATAACAAAGAAAAAAAGTTCTTATATATATTATATTCTTGCTTTTCCATAGCCAAAGAATATGTGAAGATAAAATATAATGCTTAGAAAAACTGGAACACTTACATAAAATTTAAGGTGAAGACAGTGAGATTCCTATATTGTTTTTTTACTGTGCAAGCAGAGAATAAGTTAAAGACTACCCTTGATGACCTCCATATGGCTTATCAGCCAGAACTACATTGGAAATAAACAGGTAAATGCTTGGGAGAAAATGAAAATAATATTGTAAGAGGAAATATATAATAATATTGGAGTAAAGGATAAAAATAATATTCAATTGTCTAAAGAAGGATAAGTTACCATTGCATTTTCTCACTTCCATTTCTAAGGACCCAGTTGAGATACTTTGTGTAACTGCCATTGATTCGAAACAGAAAGCAGGGCATATTCCAAATCATTCTGGCCTTCTCAGTTAATGCTTTTATGTTTTTGTTTCCCTGGTCTAGAGCTATATTTCAATAAGCAAGACACTCCAGCCTGGCCTGATTTCATCTGAGCAGGTTATGCTTCTGCTACTCTCCCAAACACAAACTGACCTAATTTAGATCAGGCATTACTGTGACTAAATAGTCCTTGCATCAAATCAATTGTCATGCTCATATAAAAGTAAAGAACTTCTTCAGAAAAGCAGAAAACTTCTGAAAACTTTTCAGAAAGCCAGAACAAATGAAACAAATGCCTCAGTAATTGCTGTAGCAGCAGTGACTCAGATATAATCATTTACATATCTGAACACAATGTGCTTCAAACACTTTATTTCTCTGGTTTTTCAATCAACACTTAAAATACTCTTAGGAGATTCCATATCAGTTCATGTTTTTTCCTGTGTTTTGAGAACATGGAAAATGGCATTTGAGAGAATGTCCTTCTTCAGACCATTTCAGTGATATACAACATTTCTTCCACCTTTCACAAGCAGCTTTGAAATGCAGAATTGGCAGTATTAGTTAGAAACTGATTTCTTCCTGCATAGCTTCTTACTTCCATGCAGTGGGTAATTTTTAAGTTCTCTCTCTCTTTCTTCAGTTGGCCCATAATTTACTCTGGAAGGCTAGAATGAATTTAGGTCCCATGTACCTCTTTCGTTGAAAAGGTTATTTTATAAGTGATATTGTTTTTATAAATGGGTACTGTATTTTTTTTTTTTCTCCTCGACTCTGCCATTCAGTGTCTTATTCTTCAACTAACAGGTTGGACAAAAGGAATGAGTAGTGTTCCCGCGGGGCAGCACCAGGACAGGAAGGTGGTTAGGACAGAGGGGGAATCCAGCAAAACCAAGAGGAAATGAATGGGAGTGGGATGTTGGCAGACGGATGGAAATCACTGGCAACGTCATTTAAGCTATTTAGTAGGCACTGATACCTACTCTTGTCTGCAGAAAGACTCTTCAGGCTGTTTTATGTTACTAAATAAAGGACACTGACTTCAAGCTCTTGCTTGGGAAATTGATCAGTATTGAAGGATCCATTGAAGATTAAGAATACACTTCTTTTTAAGAAAACACAAGAGTATTGAATTTTCCTGTGTGGAAACTTTTAAGAAAAAGCACTGATTACCTTCTTCAACTGTAGGACTAACAGTTGAATTTTACATCTTTTAACCGAGGTCAATATTCCAGACATTTTTAAGTACTAGACAAACCAAGGATTGCAACCATTGTCATTTCTTAGAAATTTAAAACCAACTAATTTTATCCTGATGCCAGATTTTCCTATTTCTTTTATTCTTGTAGGCACTTGTAGAGTTACTATAATTTATTTGGAGATATACAAAATTACTTGAAAAGTAAGGAATTTGATAAAATAAGATGATTCTTCTGGTAAGAATGGTGGTGTTCTCATCAGTTTCAAATCAACTTAAGAATTGCCCAAGTTTGTATCCAGAGACTGAATGTAGAATCCAAGGGTTCCAGTTCAGAAACCTGAAGTTTTCTTTCATTTGTATTGTATATCCTAAAGATAAAACAAAAGCATTTAAACTATTTAAAAACTGAAAATACTGAGGAGAATCCTTTCCCTTCCTTCCCTTTCCTTTTTTTTTCCCTTCCTTTCACTTTCTTTTCTTTCCCTTCCCTTTGACTTTGCACCTTGCCAAGCATGAGCTTTTTCTATTTTCACCCATGACAAGTGAAATTTCTTCAAAAGACAGAGATTTCTCTTTTTATGCAACACAGTAACTGTAGAGTGCTGATCTATGAAGAAAATGCAGACCAAAACCATTCATTCCCAACATGTACCACCGGCAGCAGGTCGCCTGTGTGCTGGTGGCTCATTAGATAAAGCAGTTTTAACACATAAACCACAGGCAAAAGTGTCACGTCACACCCACACCTTTGTGAACCACTTGTATCTCCTTAGGGGAGCCAAAAATCTACACTGGTCAATGTTTTTTCAAATATGCCTTTGTTTATTTTTACACAACAAAACAGTCAGGTGATGAGCTTAAAAGAACTGGAATAAAACATGCTCATGCATCTCTTTGAAGATGGGAAACTCTGTATAAAAGATGTTAAGTTTTAACGGAGGTAATGAACTGAAACCTGTCACCTGAAATAACTGTTGCAGACTCTTTTCAGATGTAGTAAATTCCTGCAGCTCATTTCAAGAGATTAGAGTTTTGTGGTTTTACAGCAGATGAAAGGCTTGCAGAATAAACTGCCTGATAAACATCATTACCAAGTCTCTTAAATCCACCAGTATATATGTAGTTATTGAAATTATTTTTACAGATGAAATATCAAACAAATTTAGCACTGTTCATCTTTGCCAGTGAAGCACAAACTGACCAGTCTATATAAGAAGTTAAAATGGAAGGAAGATAAGTAACAGGTATTCTGGTTCATACATCAGTAGTTCTCTTCACATCCAAAACCAGATATTTGTAGCAACAAAACTAAAAAGCAATTTTCAAACTCTTGTTCAAACCAGCTATTACTCCTACAACTATTTCTATATAAAATATAGACGAAAAACTAAATGGAACAGCTGCTAAAAGCTAGCTTTGGCTCCCTGAATCTAAGATGAGTTGCCACTGGTGCAAGCAGCAATCTGAGATATTCAAGTAGCTCTAAATATAAGAAGCAACATTTCTGTACCTAATAATCACTAATAATCACTTTGATCACTAGTATCAAAACTGCTTCTGTCTCCAAAATCTCTGCTCTGAGACTTTCTAGCTTAGCTGAAAAACTGCTTTGATAGTCTGTGCTGATATGCACAGTTCCAGTTCCTCTCCTTTATCAGCTGAGTAGTCTTATCTTGAAACAGAGAGTTTCAGGTATGCAGAGTAAATTATCCATTTATATCTTTTGTTTTAGTAAGAGTTTTTAAATTCTATTGAGAATTATAATAAACTTTTCAAACTTTAAGTACTGACTCCACTATGTAAACAGGAAACACTTTTTTGATGGCTTCCTAGTTGAATACCATTTTCTTTTTTGTATGTGCATGTGAGTAAATTGCCAGGAAACCTTAAAATTCTGCATATGTTTGTTAAAATACCACTTCTGTGGCAGTGTAAACCACTTTTTGAGAGCAAACATGCTTGGGATGGATTCAACATACTACACAGGACCAAAAGCTACATATTTGTGGCAAAGGCAGAAAGTGCACGTGTCCTGTGTAGATGCACAGTAAGTTTCCCACGGTGCATCCCTTGCTGCTGTGCACCACTCCATAGCTAAAATACAGATTCTACATCATTGTTTGAAAAGAGCAAACAATATTACAGCAAATAAAATGAAGCTGAGATAAGAATACAAAGAAGATTTTTTGGAGATTAAGGAAGAAATCACATTTTTGCTTTCTGTGGTTTCAGCAAGGAGCAAAATTGATTTTGTTTGTTTGTTTTTGTAGCTATAATTAAATATAAAATCATGCTCCATGATGTACTAATTATGCAAGAATAGATGGATAAAATCCAGGCTTTTTCAAAATCAGGTTTATAACTCCCATTACTTCTTTTAGAGAGGTTCACTGATCTAGTGTTTTCAGCCACCAGCTACTGCTAAGAGGTTGTCCTCACTGCATCTCCTGTAGGGCCCAAGTACAAACACTCCAAAGCATGCGTGCAGTGCTGGTCAATAGTTGGTATTCTCCCCATTCTGATTTCTTAACCAGTGGTGTTCAGTGTCAGTCAAATCCTCTTACAAAATTCTGATCCTTTTTTAGATTGTCCTATATATATTTGATGATTTACCGCTGTGTAGTGATTTTGTCTGCTACAATGAAGAGGAAGCGAAAGGTCAGGATGGAGGATTCCTGGCAGAATTCATAGTTCACATTGCTGAGGAAGTTTCTTCTCTGGGAAATGAAGGTCATATTTATTTATCATAAAAATTAAGATGTATGGATTATATAATCAGACCAAACTAAATGTGAA
Organism: Crypturellus tataupa; assembly: GCA_034781795.1. Lineage (NCBI taxonomy): Eukaryota > Metazoa > Chordata > Aves > Tinamiformes > Tinamidae > Crypturellus > Crypturellus tataupa. The sequence goes on from JAWLRI010000673.1 coordinate 1,717,604, forward strand.
GTAAAAGGCACAGTTCAATTAACCTTCTCATACAAAGTATATTTGTGATGGTATCTACATCTTCTCTGCTGTGGGGTTTAAGGTAACTGCAGTAGAGAACCTGTGCAGCCAAACTCCACTGGAAAGGGAGTTCCTTTCTAACCACTACTGCTAATGCAGTATGACTGCAACATCCTTGTACTCTGTATTCCACTAAACCCACCCTTAGCAATTTCATCATTTAAAATGACTGTCCATTTTCCCTCTTATCCTTTCTGACTTCTTTGTGGAATCAACTAAGCCCTGAATGAGTCATTATAAAACTACTCCCAATTCTGAGCATTATCCTAGACTATTGCACATAGAGTTTCCTGTAATTGCTACATGACAATCTCCAGTAATCAGTAGAATGGCCACGTATATTCCAGTAGTTAAGCAGAGAGCTGCAAAATAGGAGGAACTTTATCTAGAGCAAAGCCTTGTAGATACTATTTTGCGCAGGAAATAGGCATTTTTTTCCAACATAGTCCATCACAATTATGGCTAAAACTTAATTACACTTTTAGGTACCCAAATATATAGTCATACATTTAGAAGTTTTGACCCCCTCTAACAGATCAAAGCAGGCTGTTGAGCAGCTATGAAAATTAAGCCAATTTGTTATGTAACAAAAGGGTTATGATGCAATTTTCTGAAGTTTTCTAGAGATGGAGAGTACAAATATCACTGAAATTAGTATTTTCCTCCTTGTTTGCTTTAGGACTTTTGAAGATGTTTTCCTAGGGTAGAAGATAAATTGGGTGATTCTATTTTGAGAAATTCTGGTCTACAATAATCTGAAAGCTGAAAAATCTAAAACTTATACTAAGGAAAGCATTCCAGTAGTATTTGTAATCCTCTTGTCTGTGCAAGGCTCTCTTTGCATCTATAAACAAAAATGCAAAAAGATGTTAGCAAAGAATAAAATAAAGCACTGGCAAGCACAAAAAAAAAAAAAGATGTTATGAATGTGATTACATCTGCATACAGAATTATAATGCTACATTGTACATATAAGCATAAGTATCCTGCTCTACTAAGCAGTATATCTGTGACTGTGGAGAATTTACTCTTCTTTTCCAAAGCTTATAACATCCACCGCTGAATGCAAGGCATGTGGAACAGCTTGTTCTCTCTGTGCCAGTACATCTCACTTCAGTCCCTGGCTCTTCTCATTCTTCATAGGCACAAGAACCTGCTGCCCTTCGAGTCCTGCAAGATGCAGACTGTTTCTCTTGCGGCACAGTCTCAGCTCATCTTGCCAGGTGTACAGTGACAAGGGGAGAGTGAAGTCCCAGACCTACAAGTCTGCCCTTGAGAAAAGACGCAGGAACTTCATAGATTCTCCTTTCTACCTGGTAATTCTCTAGGGACAAATATTTGGATGCTACCTACCCGATACCATCATCTCACCCAGGTGTCCCTGGTAAGAGCCATCCCATTTGGTTCCCACAGCACTTGCACTTAATTTCTTCCTGGAAACTTTCCTGGCTGAATTTCAGGTTGCAATAGAAGTGCATTTCAGCAACTGGTTCTGTTGCAGTTTATTTTTTATTTTCTCTGTCTTTGGCTGTTCAAGTTAAATGTTGGATTTTTTTTTCCTCTTTCTTTCTTTATTTTTTTTCTTTCTTTTCTATTTTCCCATTTTTCTCTTTTTTCTTTTCAAGTTGAGGTGATGGAGGGCAGGTTTACAGAACCTTCTGGCTGTGAACATAAACACTTTGAAGCTAGTGGCTCCTACAGCAGCTCTACCTGAGCTGTGCTCAATCTTGGCTTGCCGTGTTTGACTTGAAAAATGAAAGCTTTAAAAAGTGTTTGTAACAAACTCCACCTCAGGCCAAAGCCACTGAAAGGCTGGCCAGCCTCCATAACCTGCAGGCTATCCTATGCTTATTATTTTTCATGAATGTTTCTGCTGGCACAAGTTCATACAACTGAGATTGATTTATGGCTTGGCTACGTTATTTCTCCTTCATTTAGACTGTTAAAGCAACACACTCTGTGTAAACCCAACATGGCGAAAAAACACAATAAAAGTTGCCTCTTTAATAGGAAACCCACTGATATCACAGTAGTTCCAGGCAATACTGTGTGCTGTTATCCACACACATGATATTAAGGGGCAGCATAAACTTAAATTTTCTGCATGTGTTTTAGAGGAGAGAATCAGTTCTGCATAAGAGCAAAGATCCTTGTGCTGGGGAGAGAGCTGGAAGGGAGCTGCTGCTGCAGAAAAAAAAAAAAAAAAAAAAAAAAAAAAAAAAAAAAAAAAAAAAAAGAAGGGAAACAGCCTGCTCAGGCTGAACGGCAGGTAGTCAGGTCCTCTGGTAGAGGATGCGGACACTGTGAGGGTAAAGAGCTTCTGCATGTGGAGCATGTATGTTCTGCAGGGTGAGCACAAGAGATCCTTGTTTGCCTTCACTGCACCTGCAGTAAGGAAAAAGCCTTGTAAACCTGTAGGTAGAGTCACAAGAAGAAATCACTTCAGGGCAACAAGTCATATGCAAAGGCCAAAACCACTGAGTCCTTCTGTCTTTTTTCCTGTGGGACAGTGGTTCTTGTTTATTTGATGCTCACATTGCACAGAATCTGGCAATTTCCTCCCCAAGAGCCGTGTTGGTCATTCAACAGGGTATAAGAAAGATGAGCCCTCTCTGTGCAGGCGACCTTGTCCTACCTTTCTTGTCTTTGCAGGCACAGAGCTACCTCTCCCCTTTAGCTCCTGTAATGTCCCATCCTTCTTTTGCTTTTGCTGTTCTGCTCCCTCCACATGGGTAGCATGTGTGTGAAACCATAGTCTCAAATCAGAAACAAGCCTTCAGCAGAAGTCTCCATGGAGTTATGTAGAGCAGAGTAATGATCCTTACTTTGTGCATCAAGAACACTTCAGTTAATATATTCTGTAATGATATCTTTTATATATATACACATATATGTATGTATATATATATATATACACATTTATATATATATACATGTATATATATATGTATATACACACATATGTATATATTTATGTATATACACATATATATATGTGTATATTTATATATATACACATTTTTATATATATATATATATATATATTTATTTATTCAGCTGGGGCTCTCCCCAGGAATGGCAGCATTTGCCCAAGTCACACATACCAAGAACAATAGGGCTGTGTGTAACAGCTCTGTTAGATTAAGCAAACAGAATCTCACAGGAACATGACGGGAGTAGATGTGCTTGTAGCAACCTCCATTTCCCAGAAGCCAGTCTTTTATATATCATCTAGACAGGGCTTGTGATCGTCCTATTTATTGATTAAATGTCTGGGCTCAGGAAAGCAAAGACTCCAAAACTCAGTTAGGATTTAATTCAGCAAGTGATAGCAGTAGGTGCAGCAGTTAAAGCAGGCCATTATGAAGCAGAAAGTTAAAGCATGAGAATATGGAGAATTGCACCTGATGATAATATCTCTGCATGCAGAGATTAGTAAGGGTATTAGGAGTCGATTGTGTCTGGGTTTGAGCACTTCAGAGAAAAAGCTGAAGGAAAATGTAATGTCACTGCCTTACTGAAAGAATCTTAAATGCATTGATTTACTTTACTTGGTCCAAAAGATGATAAACGGATCATTTTATAGTGGATTGCAATTATTTGCATGAGAAAGAATATCTGATAGTATTCAGATCCTCTTTTTTTATAAACAAAAACAGACAAGATCTGTTCACTTGAATTTGAATTTTTTTTGCATTTTCACATATAACTTGATCAATGAGAATGGCTAACATTTAGGGGCACAGTAGTTTCTCCACCAGTTAAAGTATTTAGAAGACGAAATGTCTTCTTTGATACCTGTCACTCAGGCAAGAAATGAAGCCTGATAAGGGGATTACAGGGTGATGTTTTTCAGAGAGTGTTGTGTCGCAGGGCAGATCATGCTGCTGTGACAGTCTGGTCTGCCTTAAAAAAGCCTTCAGTTCTATCTACTGTGCACAGTGCAGAACAGGTTAGAGAGACCTCAGCTCAAGCTGAAGAATGTAATGTGAACAGCAATGGTGATGCAGTTGTGCTGACACAGAGCTTCACCTGAGCTCACTTCTCATGACAGTAAATGATCATCACACTGTCCAGCTTTCCAACTTCTTGTGATCATAACTATAGCTGCGGCTTGGACTGTACACTCAGAGTATGGCTGGGCCAGAAGATTCAGCTCTTCTATTATATCTCATATCAGGAGGATATTTGGGAGCAATTTCTTTTCCACTTCATCTAGAATGAAATTCTAACTGAATCTGATTATTCTCTTTCTTCTATCTGTATTGCTGTGATATACTTCCCTTTATTTAATTAATCATTTTGCTCGTTTACCTCAGTGTAAAGGAGAGATGAGCTAGATGGGCTAGTTAATCTCATACACTTAAACATTAGGAACTACACAGCTAAAACTATGCTTTAAAAAGAATCACAATGGAAAGAAAGTGGTGTCCAGCATTCTTCTGTTGTGCCCTGTAGTCCGATTCTGCCTTTCACTTGCAGCTCCTTACCGAATAGATGACGTGTTCTAGATCTCAGGCCTGTCACCTGTCCTCACAGCCTGGTCCTAGTGGCATCATCGAGGGAGACTGTGCTGAGCATGGCCAAAGGGAAACTCCCGAAGCGTGATGTGAGGCAGGGATTGAGGAACGGCATAAATGAGAGACTGAGCAAGTGAATGGGGAATCTGCAGCAGAAATAGGCTGGAAGAAACCCTTAAAGTTGCAGTATGAATAGCAGCAGACCTTTGTGGGGAAGAAAAGAAGGGAACA
>JAWLRI010000673.1:1728730-1747521 GCA_034781795.1 Crypturellus tataupa
GAATATTTCAGGTTGCCTTCAGCCAGCTCCATCCTCCTGAGCTGCCACCTGCGCCCTCCCGAGCTGCGTGTGTCTCTGAGGCTAATTTCAGGACCTGACTTCTATGCATCAGATAAGGCCTCTGAATCTACCTATGTGAAGGAAGCCAGACAGAGAGTATCAGTCAGAGTAGAAAGGCAGAAATCCCCCCACATTTGATCTTCTTAAAAGCTTTGTGTTGTGAATGTGTTTTCATCCTTCTTCTGTCTCTCACCTGCCTTGTAAGTGATAGGTCTTTGCTCATAACCTTCACATTCTGACTTATCAGGACTGTCTTAGGGCCTTGGGTGCCCTGGCGCCTGCTGCATGCTGATTTTTCAGGACCTGTTGTCGCCTCTCTTTTTTCTCTCTCTCAGAGAACTTCCACTTTTGTCCACTTTCAGAATTGCTATAGATATCCAAAAATAGCAAGTACTGATAGTACTTGCACTCAGTGAATGGCCAGGCAGATGTGGAACTTGGCAAAGCCCCACATCCAAGTGCAGCTGCATCCAGCCAGGTCAGCCAACACCCAGCAGAATTATGAAACACAAGAAATACAAATCAGGTTTCTCACACTTTATCCCAGCATGCCAGCCTTAATTGTCTCGAGAGGACTATTCCAACAGCAGTTTTTCCTTCAAATTTACATTTCAGAGGGTCAAGTGTTTATGTGGTTTTTATTCTCTCTTTGCCTTTGACCTGTTTGGTGAACTCTAGTGCTCCCTTTTCACCTAGGACTCAGAAAAAAGTCCAGCTCAGGGTCACAAATTAATCACACGTCAGATATGGAGTGTCCTTCATCCTCTTGAATTTTATTTTTGGAGTGGGGTCAGCAGGACAGGAACCCCATGACTAAACATCCAAAAGCAGTCACAGCTGTGGTGGGCATATTCTTAGAGAATTCATTCCACCTAGATCAAATCTTTTTATTTGTTGACAGTTTAGGTTTCTAAACTAGAGATAAAGGAAAATTTAAAAGTAACTAAACTAAAAAGAAAGAAAAATCATTCACATTTAATTTAAATTAATTAAATTTAGAACCAATTTAAACAGTGAATTAAAAATTTGTGGAGGATGTCAAATTAAACTATTTTTGCAAAAATAAAATGCATTCAAAATGCATTCAAAACTGATTAAAAGGAAAGAAAAATCACATTTAATTTAAATTAATTAAATTTAGAATCAATTTAAACAGTGAATTAAAAACTTGTGGGGGATGTCAAATTAAGCTGGTTTTGCAGAAATAAAATGCAATCACAAAATATTTCCCTGTCACCAAAGTACCACTTTTTGACAACCTTTGTGTTTGAAAAATGTCATGGGGAAATCACAATGAGATTAAGATAACCGCATTACTGATTTGTCCAGATCTCTCCTGTCCAGATCTCTTGTGTGAGTAGTGTGTCTTATACTAGTGTATCTGTTTCTCTAAAATCCCAAGGAAGTAATATAGAGAGCTTTCATTTCTTTAACTACACTTCAGATAAGAAGGTTGTTATGAAGAATAGCTGAATATGTGATCCTGAGCACTCCTTGAAGACCGTAAGGCAAATAAAAGGAGCCTGAGATTATTAGTGTGGCTGGTTTTGGTATTGTTACTGTTATCTATCAATCATTAATTTGAAATAAAATCATTCGGCTAGTCCTACTGTCTCAGGATAGGTCTCCTAATATTTAAATGTCTGAGCAAGTTGTGCACTAAACCCTCCTGTTTCACCCCAGAAATGTTTTTCTAAGTTTTATTATTTATTATGTTCTTGCCTAATAAAGCTTTGGGATCACTTTGAACTGGCACCCTGGAGGAGAGTGTAGCAGATAGAAGGGTGTGTTCTACCCATTTCATCTTCCTAAACCACTACTGGTGGCAGAGTTGATTCTAGATCGTGTACAGAAGCCTTTTACATTTTTGGGATCTCCGAAGGAATCAAAAGTGACTTTTGTGTGCTCAGGGAGACCAGAAGCGGGTAGACAAAGGAACTGCATAAGAAGAAATTAGATCTGCTAACTTGTAAATTGCTTTCTTGATTGCTTGTTAACATCTGAAATGTGACTGAATTTGTGGAGGTGACGGATCCTATGCAGTGATCATCAAGAAGCGCTATGGACCCTGCAGGTATCACCTGCACTCGAGAAACAAGGGCTACGTAAAATCCTGCCTTCCCCAGCTGTAGTGTTGGTAATCCAGACATTGTTCATGGCCAAAAATATAACAGTGCAGAGAACAAGTCAGAGCCTCCAAGCAGAGTTTTGGAACCCAAAGCTCATGAGGGCTAGCAGACCAAGGGAGCACTTGTATCTTTTTGCTGGACCTTCTAAACTCTCCCCTAGAGTTTAGCGAGTTTTTAGTGTTCCTAAGGCAACCCTAAGTGATTGGCAGAGCCATATCCCTTTGCTCACCTTAAAGATCCAATTCAGGGAAGTTTCTTTTGGTACTCCAGAAACAGGAGACAGATACAGAGCAACTTCATAGCAAAAAATAAAAGAAGTAGTCCAGCCTCCTTTCAACCTCTCCTGGGTACCAACACTTCAGCTACCCTAAGATTTAAACTCACAAACTGAAAATCTGATCTGCAGGACATTAGAGGGAAGCAGCAAGGGGAGACTGATAGACCCAAATATTTCTTAGAGAACAAGCAGGTTTTGAAGTAGAGTACCAGAGGTAAAACAAAATGTACTCTTGCTACAGGGTTTTTCTTGATAGAATTATTTTTTTTTTCTTTTCATTGTGGTCCCTTGTTTCCCCACCCAGACAAAATGCAACTATGACAACATGGAAATCCCCTGGGCGACGCTGTTCTGATAATAAGATTGTTCAATGTTCAACCAAAATATTATGTCAAAAAGTCTATTATTTTTAAGTTTGCTTCAGCTGAAACAGGAAAAAAAGAAAAAAATGATCAAACCATAGCCCACTCAATTATAAACAAGACAAATTTAAAGGGAGACGACGTCATTTCTGGCTACTGATCCCTTAGCTGAGCAGAGCCATCCTATATTGATATTTCTAACTGAAAATAAGGGTTTCCAGAATGATATTATATTGAATATTACCAGTCCAGGTGCTTCAATTCTCAAGTAGACTTTCTTAGTATTTATTTAAGCTGACAAGGAGGGTCAGCCTTAGTGACATTAAGTCATCACACGCCAGTCTGTTTGATTCCAGTCTGGCCTTGGTGAGCTTGAGGTGAAGCACAGGACACTGGGGAGGGAGAGGTCCCTAAGGTGGTCCAGCCCCTCTGAAACAGGATGTTTTTTGGAGGGAGAGCATACAGGTGGGTGCTGTGCCCCGAGTAATTCTGTCAGTGAAGGCAAGAAGACAAGCGGAGCTGTGCTGATGCTGTTGTCTTCAGCGGGGAGGTGAGGAGGAGTTGGCAGGATCTCGCCCCAGCCTAATGCCCTCTTTCCTCAGGCTGCCACAGCCTGACAGGCCTCCTGCCCCTGTTGGTGTGACTTACCATGGAGATCTGCAAGGGAGACATCTACTCCCTGGGCTCGTCTTGAAGAGAGTTACACATATCTAAGGGTTAAATGTCATCTTTTAAATGTCTATTTCTGGATGGGATGAATCAGACTTTAAAAGAAACAGCTCTGCCCTGGCTGTGAGGGAGGAGTGAAGCACAAAAGGCTCTGACGTAGGTGCGTGCAAGGTTAACACTGACGATGAATCCAACCCCATCTCTCAGTGTCTGTGTGGGCTCAGCAGGTCTTCAGGGATCTCCCTCCCTCTGCAGGGACCCTCAAGGTCTGATCACAAGGAGGGATGTCGCACACACGTGTGAGAGCTACAGTACCCCGGCAGACCCCCAGAGCTGCCACACGAAGGGAAACTCTTCTTGACATGGAAGCCCAGTGGGAGATGAAGACGGGATCGCAGAAACACCCCATGCCCGGGCAGCTGGGCTGCCTGCTCCCTCTCCCCAGAGGAGGCCCAGCCTGACGAGGAGGACGCTTTCCTAGATGTGAGGACCGAGCATTCATCGTTCTGGTGCTTGGTTTACATTCTTTCCTTGCAGATTAAAAAGCTGCTGTGACTTGTGGAGTAATGTCATCATTTTTCTGTTTGCTCAGGCCCCATTAACAGCGTTACCCTCTGTTTCCTTTACGCCCCCAACATAAAGCTTTTTTGGTGCATGCTGTGCTGTGCCAGCGTTTGCTCCAACTCTTGCACTCACTCACTGCCAGCCACATCAGTCGGCACCGAGCCGAGCCCTGCGTTGCCCGCTGCTGTGCACTGGTGTTGTGAGCTGCAGAGAGCGCACAGAGGAAATATTTAACACCTCCTCACTATCTTCCTCTTTTTGCCTCTTTTTTTGTCCAAAACTTGAAGCACTGTGAAGTTCTGTGACTGTGAAGTCACTGTTCTCAGGAGTAGAGTTTTGCTGGATTTGTCTCCCAGACCGCAACTTGTCAGGACCATCATTGCCTTGCTTGGGACTTGCACAAGTGCTGAAAGCGTAAGCACGGGAATTCACAACTCGTAATATTTCCCTTTTGGACCTATGTATCTCCACTGAGAGAAAAGAGGATGTGAGGAAAGAGCTGAAACTGAAGGTAGAATTAAGCGCTCTGTTTTTTGAAGTAAACTGCGTAACATAAGGACTGAATCATGATCCCAGGGAAATTTGTAGCAATTATCCCACTGGGAAAGCCAGAATCCTAAGCCAAGAAATTTGTCTCTGACTCACTGGACTTGGCCAAATATTGCCCAGTGAGTCCAATGGCCCTAATGAATGAGGCCCTTAGTTTTGAAGTGGGAAGCACGTTTCAAAGTAAAAGCTCTGCTAATATCTTCACGCTGGCTTCCTGCTCTCTGCCACTAGTCATCCTTGTCGGCATGTTTACATTTCCCCCTGCCTGCGGTCTCTTTATCAGGCAATGGGTTTGTTCTCTCCTCTAGCATAAAGTAACCGAGCGAGAGTTTTGTGTGCGCACGTACTGCACACATGCAGCTGGCTCAGGATGACACGGACAGGTACCGCATTGAGCGTTTTCTTCTTGTTTCTTCGTATGACTTCTGGGGAAAGTTGTTGCACCTCAGCAGATGGTGATGGTGAGTAATTTCATGTTCAATCCTTCATTTGTGCACTATCTTGAAAACCTGGGTGAAGGCTGCAAGATATAACTGCTGGGTAAAAGGTGTTAGTATTTTAGTGTTTGGGTTCTTTCTGTTAGTGGCAGTGCCTTAGATAAATGTGGAGCTGCAGGATTATCTACTGATGCTCAGGTTTGCTTGCCTTGTAATGTCCAAATTTTAATAAAATCACAGATTTTATTAAAAGATTTTATTAAAGCAGAGGACATGCAAGATCAGACTAGTTTATCCTTTCTCAATGTATTTACTTTTATGTGATGAATTACTCTTGTTGGTAGGGAACATTTAATTCTTTCATATGCTGTAATTACTCTGAACTGCTGTCAGAAAAGGGTGAGGTTCTGACTGTTCTTGCACTTGACAGTTTCTTCCAGTGAAAATGTTTCAGTGTAATTCAACCTTGGTCCAACCTGTTCCATTTCAAAATTCAAATTTTTTCTTCAAAGGGTTGTCCAAATTATATATGAGGGCAGTGCCAGTCTCCATAATAGCATGGCTGAGGCAGCAGTTTCACCAGCAGCTTTTCAACAGTTCATCACTAATGAACACCCACCACTTGTACACCAAAAATTATAAATTAATTCAGCAATTTAAATTCAGGCTTACTGCGGATTTCATTTGGACAGACAAAAATTCTTCAGGTATTTTAAACTTATATTTCATGACAGTATTCCTTCATACACATAGCATTGACAAAGTTTGTTGTACTGTGCATGAAGGACAGGGACAATAATTCAGTTGCCAGAAATCTTGGGTTTCCAGAATTTCACTGTTTGGAAGAAACAAAGTTATTTTTTTCTTAATGAAAAGATGATGGGATGCATATGCTACCTTGCAGATCTAATCACGAGGATCTCTTTTTTTCCCCTTGTGTGTCATGTATTACATATATCTGTATGTATCTGTACATATACGTGTAGGGCTATACAAATATTTAGATAGGATGTGCAGAAAACAGAACAGTTTAGATCTGACTAACCAACGCTTAGGTTGCTTTGTTTTGTTTTGTTTGTTTGTTTTCTGTTTGCGTTTTGTTTACACACTTTGTTAGAAACATTTGTTTAGGACAGTGCAAGCAGTTATTGTGGTGAGTGGTGAACACTACTGATTTACAATTGAAGTCATTGAAGCCTTTTCACCAGCTTCCAGTAAATCAGGACCAATCCTTTGCTTAGAAGTAAACAGATCTGGAAAATCCCTATTGAGCAATTAGCAGCTTTAATGCTTTCTTTATGAGCTGGGTGGCTTCGGTCAGCAAGTTAAACAGGTCTAGGTGAATCACTGGGGATGGATGTTTGAGCCTTCCATGTCTGGCTTCATCCTCATCCCGTTGAAGCCCCGGTGCACTGTTACCAGCCAGTAGGCATCATCTTGCCGCTTCTTATGAGCAGGGGAGGGAAGAAGTTCACTAATGCTCTTGCCTTCACCTTGTTTTGTAAGGTTCAGACTGCCCCCCAGCTCTATCCCCTCTCTTCCAGCCACCCACAGCCTGGTGGAGTGGGATGGAGATCCCCCAAAGCCATAAGAGAGCTACAAAGTCACATGGAGAAGAAGCAACATCTTGCCAAGAGTCAGCAGGCAGGGCTGAGGTGGTCCTCCTCCACAGACCTGCATGGTTTGTCCAACTCACATCAAAACTGCTCTGATATTATACTGATGAGATTATACCCCTGAATGAGATTAATCCTAAATCCGTCAATATTCTGTCCATTGCCATAGGGCAGTTCACAAGGCTGTGTCTGGGAAAACTTTATCTACATGAGCAATTCAGTCACTGATCTTGCAAGCATTTACCAGCATCTTTTGTTTCAGGCACTCTGGTTAGTTCTAGTAGTTCAGAGCATCAAGTTTAAGCACGTGCATGGACATATGCACATGGGCTCTGCTCTTGGTATTCTTCTGTTGGTAGAGAGTCAGATTAGGACCGTTTGCCTAGGCGTTGTCCAAACTCAAATCAACTGCTTTGGTGAAGGATGTGCCATACTGGTAGATATGGGACTAATTTTTCTCCCACTGGAACCTCCTGTATGTTGAGCCCTTCCTTGGTTTCACCAGACCCAGGCTCAGAGATCTCAGAGATGTGCTCTGGTCTGATCAAGGGGAACGAAAATCGCAATAATATGTAAACCTTACATTGTATAAGGGACTCTTACCAGTGCGAGTTCCAGTAGAATCATCAAAACCATGTACATAACGAACACATTTGTGTGTTGTTTTTGAGGTTTAGGGCAGCGTAACTGGGGCTACATCCATGTTGGTGTCTGCTAAAAGCAAAACTACTGTTAGTCTGTGGAGGAAGAGTACCAGAAGAGGGTTTTCAAATTGCATACTTAACACCAGTCATGAGGTTAATTTATCATATATTCTCTGATTACAATGTGATTTCCATGAATAAACAACCACATAATCACAATGTGAAAGTATAGTATGTGAGAGGTAAAGTCCTGCCCAAGGGTGAGTTATGCTAGTTAAACATTAAGCAATTATTTGAACTGCAAGACCAATATTTTTTCTTTCTTTTTATTTTGCAGTTAGACTCATAGTAAAGGATTTAAAATTTCCATCGCTTTTCAGCACAGCAGTATCAAACTGCTAAAAGATTTTTACTGATATGATACTTTTGTTAGTATGATCCTTATCACTTCTATTTATACAATATATAGGGTTTTCTTAATACAATATATTGGTTTTTTTTCCACAAAAAGCATCAAGCATTCTGTATCTCTGCTAAAAATAAAATCATCCTAATTCTGAAATTTTAATGCTGTCTTTTGGTAACTGTAAGAATAAATAAACCAAGCTCTCAAAATTTGTAGCTGAGGTCTTAGCAATGCTTCAAAAGTGAAGCATTATCTGTGTGTAAGTTTGAGTGTATCTACCTAGTTATCTAAAATATTTACTATGCAGATTAATTTCAACTCACTTGTCTATTTCTTATTTTTGAATATATGTATATGTATGCACATATTTATCCACAGAGCAATAATTACAAGTCATATACATTTTGTATATATTACAAGATGGCTCAGGACTGTGGTGATCAAGACCTCCTCCTTTTTGAAGCTGCTGCTGTGTTCATTCTAAAGCAGTACTTAACTTCTGCTTTTCTCTCCTAAATGCTAGTGGTCAAGCAGATTAGTGCAGTACATTCTTTTTTTTTTTTGTGCCTATGCTGGACAGAGTATGCCCACAAACTGGCAACGATGGTAAAAGATGCCACATTTCCTCATCCTTCGAGGAGAGCGGGGTTCACCTTGGAAAGCTGTTTCGTAGCTTCTTAGCATCAGTCACTCGTGATAGCCACAACAGAGCCCTCGGGCTCTGCTCTCAGGGCAGCTCCGAGCCCCTCGAAGCAGCAGGCTCCAGGTTCTGCAGTGATGCAGTCAGACGCTGCCCTCGCTCCCGCTCCCGCCACGGATGCTCCCGCGTCACCGCTGCCTTCCTCCTGCCTCCACCAGCAACGCATTTGTATTTTCGCTGCCGTTCTGAGCTACTTCACGGCACGTACTCCATGCCAGATGCAGTTCTGCTTTGACCTCATCAGCAACACAGGTTGATGGGCTCACTGATGGCTGCTTTTCTTTATTTACATTTTAAAGTAATCAAAAAACTAACCCTTGGTTCCCCTCTGTTGTTAAATCCTGACCATTTAGAAACCTCAGTTGCTTTCCTGTTCAGGGCAAAGTCCTGTACGCTGGCAGCATTTGCCAGGAATCACAGGACATACAGTAGCTACAGGAATATACAGATGTGTCACTGGTATGACTGCCAATCACCAGCCGTGCTCCGTAGTTTGAATTTACCTGGATATCAGCAACAATCACCACGTTCTCTCAGATGGACTTTCCATGGAATCTGTTTCCACAGGCATTTCCCTGCATGGACAGTTATGTGAGTTGCTGTCCTGATGGGAGTTTTCTCTGTGATATCCCCTGGGGTGGTCACATCTGAGAGAAATCTGTGGGAGGAACAAGTGGGAGATAATCAAAGGTGAGGTTGGATCAGGAGTAATCCTTAGAGATTCCCAGGCAGTGGGATCACAGAGATCCTTAGCCATGGGTAGAGGAGCAGAGGGTTTCTCCCACCAAAAGGATGATCTTGAGGGCACCTCGCAGAGCCCCTTTCACTGACCACTCAGTATGAAGTCCCACTGAATTGGAAGTTTCTGCCAGAGAGGGTTCCTCTCTAAAGCATCAGTTTTTGTTTTGCTGACTTCATATATACCAAGTGCAGGACCAGTCATATGCTCTTAGTCAAATTGCAATTGTTTTATGAGTCATCAAGACAAATTTGCAGGAAACTATGTGTTCTGGCAGAAAATTTGAGCTTTCCCTCCCAAGCCCAAATTTTATGACATTTCAGAGAACACTGCAATGCAGTCACAATGTGCTATGGGACTCAAATGCTTCGTGACAGTAAAATACTCTGTTTTTCTAAAAGTACCCAAATCATTTTCCAGTCTCTTCAGGAATGTTCAGCCTGGCCAGAGTCTCACAGCACAACATGGGCAGGGGCGGGAAGATCCTGCACTGATGCTCTCGGATGTCTGCAGGGCGGCTGGTCCTTCCGTAGGCGCCGCAAGGGGACCTGCCCTTGCCTCCTCTAGGGCAGATCTACTGCTTCAGTGTTACAAGATGTTTGAGGTGCTGCAGGCTCTCCTGATCTGAAATTCCCATAGAAAAGTCCTGCAGAGACCAGCCCTTTCCCTTGAGAAGACATTAGCCTTGAGCATCAGGCCCAAACACCGCTGGTAGGAGTCGTGCTGAGCATATCTCACAGGGTGCATTTCTATCTGTTCCTTTTCAAGACTGTTTTGTTGCTTGACATAAATGTTCTGCTTTCCACTGGGCCTCCTGAGCGTGTCTTGCTCCTCTTTGCATGACAGGGGCTAGTTGTGGTCTGTGGTTTCTAATAGGAAAACCTGTCTGAGAAAGTTCTGAGGGAACTCTCAAATGGACTAGATCCTACTTTTTTCTTGGTCTAAAGTTCCTCTATAACTTTTAAAATTAGCATGTCCCTGTCCTTGGCTAGAAAGCCGCATCAGTTACAAGACATTAAATTCCACAGAGAACAATTTATTTTCTCCACTTTGCACTGTACCCTGGGACTTTTTCACATAGACAGTTTCCAAGATGCCTTCAGCACCCTTCCTTAACCATGACTAACAGAACAAGGCAGACGCGTGTGTCTTGTCTCACTGAGCCATCTGCTACACAGCGTTATTTAATAGTTCACAAAAAACGATCCTGTGGAGTGAACCTTCATGGTTTCTCAGCAGGGGAGTTCAAGCCACATACTGAGAGCAAACTTGAAAGGTGTAAGTGACTTTTCCTTTCATTTTGAGCAAACTTTCTTCCCCTCTTATAAAACTTACAGGCTGATCCTCTTCCTTCTAGCCAATAGCTTAAAGATACAACCTATTTTACTATAGATCTGTAAAACAAATAAAGTGAGTTTTAAGACTGTCTGGAAGCAGACTTGCTTATATTTGAATATTATAGTCATCAGCATCGAAAAGCAGGCTCAGGGTAACTATGAGCATTTGCAATTGATTAAAGAGAATACAATTCTTTTATGAATCTTTATCAAGCTTTCATTAAAGATTCAGTAATCTGAAATGTTATGGTTCCAAGCATATCTTTGTGAATGGTCATCTGAGATTTATTTCTGGAATATGTTTATGCAGGAACCACCCCACAATGTGATTTCCATTACCAATCCCACCTCTACATCACACCTGCTATGTGTAGTACTACATTATTATCCTTCTTTGGAGACATTGTAGACCCGACTGGGTGCGATCCCATGCAATGTGCTTTACATGACCCTGCTTGAGCAGGCGGATTGAACTAGACGATCTCTAGAGGACCCTTCTAACCTCAACCGTTCCGTGATTCTGTAATTAGTTTCCTTCATCAGTTTGCTGTAATTTCTCCTTAGGGACCTTTGGAGATGATGAACCAGATAATCTGGACATCAGTTGCTTCAGTCAGCTGGAATTTAAGGATTCCTACAGCAGCCTGACTTGCAATTTCACGGAGCTGCCTCCTCCCAACACTAACTACAGTCTAGCCGTGTGGTAAGTGGTGTCCCTGTCCATCCTTTGGTAAAGCTTCTGGGAAGCCTCAATGCTAAGAACCTGTGAATAATCTCAGCATATTCTGTGAAAGTGGATTGGAAAAAACAGACAAAGCTTCTAATTCACTTGGCATTTCAAATTTCTGATAACAAGTTTGACGATTATATTCAGCAAAGGATAAGCTGAAGGAAAATCTAGCCCTCCAGATAAGACAAAGAACTAGCCAAAACGATCTCTAATGTATATTGCAACATCTGTAATATTCCTGATCTTTATTCTGCTCCTGTGGACCATATGTTCTACTGCGTAGCTGAGCATGCACAAAGATTTTCCTACAATTAATTAATCTTTCCTACAATCCTACAGTTTTTCCTTTTAAATTAGATAAAACAAGGCAGGAACATTTTTGTAGAAGCAGATCTTTTCCTCACAAAATTCTTTCGTGTGAAGGTGTGAAGCTTTCCACTGAGGGAAAATGTCATTATATGTCAAAGACAAAAATTAAGTAATTGTCTTCTCACATACCAACATAAAAAAATAAACCCCAGAATGAGTACACAAACACCCAAACATCTACCAAACACATCAATCATCTCCACTTTTACTTGAGGCCATAAAATTCTTTTCTACCTTGTTTTTGTCACTGATGCACCTACCTGAAGAAGGTCTTTTTTGCATACTTTTGCTTTTCCCTTTGCCTGTTTTTCCTGAAACTGAAAGTATTATGGCAACCGGCAAAAGTGATTTTATTTGTATCTCACTATTCTAATCATTATTTATTTCCAGATAGTTTGTTTGTTAGAATTTTTCTATTTTCAAGGACTTAATTCTCAGGTATTTATCCTGTATTTGCTTCCACTGCAGTCACTAAGAAATTTCTCATTACATTCAGTAAGCATCCAAACATACTGCTCTGTATTTACAAACAACAGCAGAAACATCATATTTAAAATACAACTTTTTTGAACACATATATATCCAAATAAATAATGGCTTTTTTTTTTCCTCAGAGAGCTCCAGGGCTCCTACTGTGATTTGCACTACTAGATCATTATGTTCACAGACAGTAATTAAAAACAATATGAATCTTTTAATGTCTTTGTTTGTGTGGTAAAGTTTCTTATTTCTTATTCATAGGGAATCTCACTTCAGTTAATGTGAAATGAATGATCAGAATTTGTCCCTAACTATTTTATAGTAAAACTAAAAGGAAACTAACGTGTCATTTTGGTCAACAGTACCAAGGAAGACAGCAGTTATATATGCTCCACTATGGAGAAACACGAAGATGAGTATTTCTCACAATTTACTGATATACTCTCAAAAAGATATGTTTGCATGGACTCTGAGATGAAAAGAAAAATCTGCAAGAGCCTGGTATTAACTGAAATTGGTAAGACATCTAACATTTTGCTCATTACTGAGATATATAAACTGCTAGGAAAGAAGCAGTCCAACATAAATCTTAAGGGTCAATCCAAAGGAGAAAGAGGCAACATTAAATAGCATCCTAGGAGAGGTTCAGTGGTAGGTTGTGCTGGATTTTAGCTCATAGTGGAGTGTAATGTTCCCCTTGCTTCAAAACAGTGTGTGGTCTGTTGAAGAAGTGCCACTGATTCAGGCTTGTTATTACACAGTTTGCCCAAACCTAGGCCTAGATCCAATTATATGGGTGAGTGAAACAGCTCTTTTGGTGATTTGCTAAAATGTCAAGCAGAGACATTTTGTTCATCTCCTACTAGGACATCTGGAGTTCCAAGGCTGACAATGTAATGTCTATCGTGAGCTCAGCAGGCTCTCTGCAGTCCCACACAGGGCTTAGGAGGCTGCAAGATTTTACTTCATGCCTTGCTTTATGGTGGAACCAACAGTGTGAAGCCGATGCTCATGATCCCCACAGCACAGAAAGGATGCTGAGGAACATACAGACACTGACATCCTTTTCTTACAAAGCATTTCTGTCCTCGTATAGTTCAGTAATCATCTTAGGCTTCATTTCAGTTTGCAGGGCAGCCTGGACCCACTTTCTGTGCCATGAAACACCCCATTACAGAGCCCCTCTCCAGTTGCTTAGCGGTTTGCCAATGCATCATAACACGACTCAAATGCCAACGCTGGCTTCCTAGCAGTGTCCACATCACAGTTACAGTTCTTAGTGTTGAAGGCTCAACCATGGCAACTGACAGGTTACTTGTTAAATACGATTTAGTAATCAGAACTGAAGGCAGAAGTCTCAGAGCCCTGCTTAGAAGGACTGACCCAGCGCAAGGGCAATGGATGCTTTGCCATTATTTTCAAAGGACTCAGTGTCACAGCCCAGGGCAGTGCTGTCCCTGCTGCTTCTCTGCTACAGCAAGTTAAACTGCAAGTCCCACTTGGGATGAGAGTAAAATTTAAAAGTGGATCTTGTCATTATGCTCGCTTAGGCCAGGCCAGCCCTGTACTGTTCCCTACATCAAGATAGGTCACCCACAAGGGGGTTGAGATTGGAATGGGCTTTTCCAATCCTGTTTACTTTGGAGTAGCATTAATCCAGTATGATCTTGTCATATCCTCTTTTGTTGTCATTTGCAGTTAAGCCAGAAATACCTTTTGATATAAATGTCACATACCAAAAGGAGGCAAATGAATATCTTATTCATTATAGTACACCACACTCGTGGAAGAAATACTTAAAGGACAAATTAATACACCAAATAGACTATCGTCAGAAAGAAGGGATTTGGAAGGTAAGTGGCAATATAGGTATGTTTTCATTAATTTCTGAAACTAACATTACCAGAAATGCCAGTATCAGGTTAAAAAAAGAAAGTTAAATCTGCAATTTTAGAATTCTCCAGTCGAAAACCTAGAAAGATGCAATAGATTATATTAAATATTTTATTAATTGAGGTAGTTCCAGACTGAGAGCAACTGTGGCAATTAGATACTTTCCTGGACTTTGAGCTTGTGCCTTGCCATGAAAATTAAAAAAAAAAGTAAAGAAACAGACCATCTTGAATTTTATTAGTACTGAGGTTTTCTATGATGGCTTTGGTCTTATTTTCTGTGCCTACCAGTTAGTAGATGGTTTGATGTCTGGTGTTATAGACTGTTGACATGACCCTTCTTTCTACAGCAATAGGTTTTTCCTGTCCCTTTCTCTTCAGAGCTGCCCTAGCCTGGGGATTGTGCGGCATCAGCTCTCCAGTGAGCACTCCTGCAGCTCTCCCTGTGCTGTATTTCTGGTTGCAACTTTGTAGGAACCAGTTGCTCTTCAGAAGTTGTCTTTTTATGCACCATAATCTTCTTTATTTTTTCCTTCTCCCTTCTGAGTCTTCCAAGTTAACGTATAGTGCCAATTACCTCACCAGAACTAGTATAGTACCCTTCTTGCCCAGATGGGTCTTACTGCCATTTCACATTCTGCTACTGTCCTGACTGTCCTTTCTGATGCTGTCCTGGTACGGAGCCAGGCTGACACTGTGAGCAGACACACAGAGCAAAGAGAAAATGACTGCAAGGATGCATCTATATTTATGCATCTATATTTATGCATTAGAAGTAAAAAAAATGTTTCTCTGTGTGATGTCTCTCCTTCAGATGTAGCTATAGACTTTTTTTTTGTCTTTTGTAAATAAATCAATGAATTTTTTGTGTTTCTGTGTTTAGACAATAAAGACTCCATACCTGCAGATAAAATTACTAGGGAAAAACCTTGAAAAAGATGCATCATATGAGGTGAGAGTTCGTTCAGAGCCCAATGGAGATTATTTCAGGGGCACATGGAGTGAATGGAGCTCTTCCAAGAGCTTCAGAACGAGTGGAGAAGACTTCCTGGAGAAAGGTAAGGGGAAAAAATACTTTCTTTTGTTTGTGAGAAAAAGCTCAGCCTTAGCAGGTGGAGTTGGGTCTCTCAGGCTGCCATCAGTGATGCACTGACACAAGGGTGCTGTGGCAACTGAACCCCCAGGATCCTAATGTTTGGCATTAATTTCTAATTTATTGTCTGAAGCTACATTACAGTTACATGGGCTAAGTAAGGCATTTAGATGCAATAGCAGATGCTTTTTTTCCTTTTTTTAGACACTGTCATGGTCATGATGATACTCTCCATACTGGGATTCATTTTGTCGGTTGTCATGATTGTCCTGATCTTAACTTTTTGGGAAAACAGGTAATCTAAGTCTCTTCATATCAGAAAGAGTTGGAAGCCAATCCTATTCTGACAGTCTTATTACTTTCCCTGTTATATTTATGAACTCTTCTCTTTCCACCTCTATATCAAGCCAAAGGTGGGCAAAGAGTGAAGAAGTGGCAATAGAGAGTGCTGGTAGGTAGAAGACAAACTCTTATCCTCTACCACTTCAAGAGAAGACCGCAGTCTTGGGCTTGAAACATTGGGACTTTTGGGGAGCTGAAGCTAACACAAAACACAGCATGAGGGTCTCACTGAAGGCATATTTGACTTGTGAATATGGGTTTTAATGAAATCTCAAGAGCTTTGAGAATTGTTTAGTGGAAAGGTTGTCTCTTTTGCTTTTATATTCTGAGTTAGCAGGATGTCCACACTTTACCCCTTTCAAAAGCAACATGACAGCAGTTTGTGGGAAGAGGTCTTGGTGTCATCAATCACAAGTCCATCCTGCTGAAGGTCACATTTGGTGTGCCAAAGCCAATCTCTACCTTCCCCTCCAAGGTGATTAAGGAAGAATTGGAACTGAGGCTGTATCTCAGAGGCAGTCCTTTTTGTAGTCCTTTTTTTTTTTTTTTTCATTTATTATCTACGGAGCAATAAATAGGTATCTGTAAATATAGAAAATATCATTTAAAAGTATGCAAGCATGGCGACACACAAGCTGCTTGACCTCCTTGAGCTGTGCCAGTTCCTAAAATGCATGTGGGGTTTACTGGAGATACCCCGGCCAGCTCTGCTCAAACCATGACAATAATTTCTAATAATTAAGCAGTACGTGTGAGTTGTCTGTCAGGAAATGTTCCCTGATGCTGGTTAATATGTTAGTATAGATTTAACTTGAGATTTCCATACCGTGCTTTTCAGTGTTTGTGAGCACCTTCAGTTCTCCTAACTTTGCTAAAAGCTCTGCATATACAAAATCTCTAGAAAATGACTTTTTAGACAGTGAGGCCCTTTGAGACCAGAGGTCCCCTTTTTAAACATGAGAAGGTTTTAACATGTGTGTATGCACAAACACATATAAATATGTGTTCATATGCATTTATATACCACTGCAACACTAAGTGTCAATTGGGCAATATTTTCTAACTATAGCACAGCTGAAGGTCTTGAGTTGCACAGCAAGAGAACTAATTAAGGCAATAAGATGACACTTATTGGATAAGGCCACAACACACATGTCTGAAGCACAGATAGTTGGCCAAGGAGTGGAACAGTGTGCAATTCTTTGTTTAATAGAGGCTATTCCATGTGCAAATTTGCACTTTAACCGCAGCAGCTTGTTCCACTTGCAGAAGTTGTACTCACCACACAAAAAGCAGCTAAAAGAACCATATTCAAATGAGACCTTTGCCAGCACAATTTGCTGCTTTTTCAGCAGTGGGTAAGTGTCATCCTTTAACCATCACAATCTGTGCGTTCCGAAGAACAATGACTATTGGGTGACCTTTTATCTCTTCTTCTCCTGTATTTGTTTTATTCGGAGTCTTCAGTTCATTCTGAATCATGCAAGCCACCTCTGAGACTGCAAGGATTAGTACAAATGATGCAGTATGAACCTCATATATCACAGCATGTCTCTGACTACTCCTGTTGAGCACCTATCATTATTGTTTCAGGATCAAGCCTGCTGTGTGGCCAAACCTTCCTGATCATAAAAAAACTCTGGAGCAACTGTGCAAGAAGCCAAAAAATGTATGTACTTCTATTGTTCTTATTGCATGAGTATAAGTCATGGAGAACATAACTAATGCCCATGATGGTATGTACATTTGCTAGGGACTAGGTCATCTGCCAAAATGACTTCAAAGTTTTATTCAAGGGAGGTAGCATTTGCTGAGGCAGATGCTGTTGGAGGGTATGAGTGGAAGACAGTTCAACTGCCTGCCTGATCTGATTTGCGCACAACACACACACACACAAGTAGAGTGTTAGAGAACTTGATGGAAGGTTACAAGTTGTGTTCAGTCTCAAAAAGAAAAACTCAGAGGGAATCTGATCATACCCTTATAATATCCAAAAGGTAACGATAGATATAGTCTATAGAAAAGATGGAGATGGCATCTTCACACGGATGCGTGATAACAGGACAAGAGGCAGTGGTCACAAGCAGCTTCAGGAGAAATTTGTCCAGTTATAAGAAAAAAAAATCTTCACTGTGAGAAAAATTAAGCATTAAAAAAATGCTTAAGCAGTAAATTACCTGGAAAAAAAGTAGAAACTCCTTCTCTAGAAATATTCAAGATTTAGCTTGAAAGAAGACTGGATAGGACCTAAGATCCTGCTTCTGGCAGAAGGTTGGACCAGATGGACCAGAATGAGCCAGAGGTTCTTTCCAATAAAGACTTTCCTGTAATTTTGTAATCAGGAGTCTGGAGAGAGGGTCCTCTGCAAATGTTCATGGTGATGCTCAGGTGATTCTCATCTGCCCTTATAAATCCACAGACCTCTTCATGTCCCATAAAACAAATAAATTGGGGGTTTTTTTGTTCTTGTTTTTTTTTTTCTCAGACAAAGGCCTATTGTACAGACCATGAGGTCTGTACCATTTTTTTTTGTTTTGTTTAACCAGTTGGCTTACAACTATGCCTAGTATGTTTTCACTTAGAAACTCATCAGTGCTATTATGCCCCATGAACAACTGCCTTCACTTAGCACATTACTAACAAACAATTAATTTTCAAAACTCTAAAATAGTTCTTTAATCTCTTGTGTTCTCCAGTGCAGGGGTCCCTAATATATTTCAGGAAGTCTTGACAGACATTTCCTTCCCACATTGCTAAATTAGGAACAGAAAACTGAAAGGAACTATGTGGGTCGACACATTCATTCCTATGAAATGGCAGGTGTGCGGTAGATATCTGGCTCAGAAGAATCTGTAAAGCAGTACTAACATGCTGCACCGACCGCAAAACCCTCTCTGGTGCCACTGTCTAGAAGAAACCACTAGACAGATTCAAATTAATATGGGAAAGGAATTTGAGACAGGTCACAGCTAACTCTCTGATAGTCTGTTGGGCTGCTGTTCAAGGGTATTTATAGATTTAAAGAAAGAAATATCATTCTAAGATCACAGTACATTGCACAGGACGACATCCAGCCAAGTTTTGAGTATCTCTAGAGAAGGAAACTTCACAGTCTCCCTGGGCACCTGGTTCCAATGCTCAGTTTCCCTCACCATAAAATTTTTCTCTCATGTTCAGATGCACCTTCCTGTGTTCCAGTTGGGCCCATTGTCCTTCTACTATCACTATGCGTCACTTAATAAAATCTGTCTCCATTCTCTTGACAAATATCTCCTTAGATATTTGTATACGTTGATAAGATCCCCCTTCAGTTCTCTTCGTCTCAACAGTCCCAACTCTCTCACCCTTTCCTCATAGGAGAGAACCTCCAGTCCATTCATCACTTCAGCACTCTCT
>JAWLRI010000673.1:1768294-1780765 GCA_034781795.1 Crypturellus tataupa
TCCTCAGGAGAAGATAACTATTAAGTGAATCTAGTGTTTAGTTGTATCAAATATATTTTGATGCTGAAAACAGAAAAAGATGTGCTTGGTGCTAGCCGGGGGTGGAGGTAAGGAAGAACGGGCAAGCCATCTTCAACATGCTGAACGATCTGTTCTCAGGTCCAAAACCAAAACCACCGCGTGGGTATTTAGAGTAGTTGCTCCTCAAAGCAGCCTCTCTAAAGATCAAGATTGCCAAGTACTGGACTGGGCTGGATGGGAGGGCTGGGAAAGAAGAGCAGCTGTGAGTCTCTGCTGTTGGCCCAGGTACATGCAGAAGAGCAGACACCTTGGGGACGTCTCATCGCCCTCCCAGGCCTCTGAAATGTGGATTTTTTCAAGGTATGTGAGGCTGTACAGACAACTTGTCAAGAGGAAAAGAATCGGGCTAGGGAAGCAATTTCAGCAGTTGTACAGGAGAGGGCAGAGGCTCTTTCTTCTAGGACCTGCTGGCAGTTGGCAGGGAGATAGAGCTGCTTTAGCACCTAGCGAAGAGAGTGCTTCACTCGTCAGCTGGTGACACGCTGCACAGCAGCTATTACGTGGGTCTGTCAGCTACAGCTTCTGAAACAGCTTCTGAAACAGCTGGTGCTGGTCTCTGCTGGGGCAGCTGTGGTCCCTGCTGTCTGAACCTCGTTGTGGCACATGAATCAAATATGCTTCCCTGAGGGGGGAGCTTGAGATAGTAGAGTGATTTAGTTAGTGCCCTGTTTTAGGAGGGCAGCCCTACTACCAAAGTCTTCTAAGACAGAAACAGGGTAGCCCAGACATATGTATTTAGTGGCACTTAGCCTGGAGCTCTGCAGGACCTGTGCTCTCCTGGGGTAGTAGCCACTACCAGACGCTGGCATTGAGGCAGCCATCCCTAGCTGTCCCTCCTCTAGACTCACAGCGTCATAACAGCATTCGAAGTTAAAATACAGTTTGACTGGCTCGGCCCAAAGGTCTGCTAGGCCCAATCCCTTAACCCGTGTGCACCACCCCTGGGAGTTTAAGCACGGGCCTGGTCTGAAGGGTTGTTCTCCCCCATACGCAGCCCAGCAGTCAGCCACTTGCTGGCTACCTGAGCTGGAAGTCGTGCCTGTGGAGCTGTTCTTCATGAGTTTCACTAGATCTGCCCAACCTGGGCACCTTAATAAGCCTCTAAATTTTAGGACCCAGAAAAACACCTAAGAAAAGTGCCTGTTCCCTGCCTGGGCAGCAGAGACATGGAGGTGTCCTCGGCACGCTCCGGGCAGCGGGTCCACGGGACTGAGGTGTCCAGGTCCCCCGGAGCCCCAGGGCAGCGAGGCTCTCGCAGCCACTCACAACACTCAGCGGAGACGTGGGGGACCTACCCTCACAGACTGGGGCTCGCATCAGAGCCCACAGCTCTCCAGGGCATTCACACGGGATAAACGTCAGGACATTCACTCTGCGCTCCCTCCTCGCTCCTGGTAGCCTGTGCTGGGCTGCTTTTTCAGGTATCACCCAACAACATCCCATCTAGGGCTGCTCTGGGCCTCGGAGAGGAAGCAGAGCACAGCGGCAGGATAGGAGCAGCCTTGAGCCTCTGCCTACTGCTCATGAAGTCCTGTGGCTTTGCAATTGCTGACTAAAATAAACTGGCAAACCTCACTTTCTCTGGGGTTTGGCAGCAGAGCCGGTGATCTGAGGATGTCAGACCTAAATAACCAGTTCAGATGCAGCCCTTGAAACTCTGAACCCATTTCCATTCTAGCAAACATCACAACTCTCACTTTGAGGTTACTGGCCGGAGGCAAGTCTAGCACCAGGTTAGAAGAAGAATCATGTCATGGACTTTCCCCTTCACAGGATATGCTTTTCATTGTAAATTAAGAAAAAAAAAAGAAGAAAGAAGAACAAAAAGGGAAAGAAAAATATGTGAAGCATTGAAAAAGCTTTCAGCCGCACAGTTTCAGGTCAATCAGAATGTTTCATTCTGGTAAAGTCACAGTGTTTTAGCCCTGGTGTGGTTCTTATTGCATGTTTATTGCTGGCCAGCCATCCTTGCATGATGAAGCAAGCAAGAAGACTCTCTCCTGATTTTTGCCCTAATTTTTGATAAGCAAAATTAAAACAACCACAAAAATCCTTGCTCAAAACTGTGGTCTTTTTTCATGCTCCTGAACACAGAAGAAAATTGATAGCATTCATGTCAGTAGCACTCTCACAAAGCAGTTTCAGAAATCAAGTTAAAGTTTTCCCTGCACCATTCTGTATTTTGCTGTTATATGGGTCTTAAAGGCTTCAGCCAAACTGATCTTGCTTTAAAATAATCATATCCATGTAAAAATAATTGCATCTCTTTCTATCTATGTATTGCAAAGCTTTCCTTCTCGAAAAGGGCACAGTGTTCAATGTGCTGCAAGCAGAATTTCCTCATGCCTGTGACATACGTGTGATGCACAGCTTGACTTACTCCTTTGGCTCCAGTTTGGCAGTAGCACTGGAAGCCTGGCTTAGTGCATGATAATGCTAAAGAGAAAAGAGCTGTTACTTGCTTTGCTGTTCCTTTCACAGCTACTTAAGCTTCCAAAATCTAGATTCTTCCTTCCATTGGTATGTCCTCAGTTAGCTATTATTGAGAATATTTCTGTATTAAAAAATCATTATTTTTTATTTTTGTGTAATGATTAGATTTGGACTAGCAACAACTAGAGTCTTTAGATTTTAATTATACTAACAATAAATACTTCAATTTCCTTATATATGTATTTAACCTGTGCTTCCTCTTTGCTCAAAAATAAGATTTTGAGCATAATGGAGGGGAGGGAAAGATGAGCATGGAGACAAACTGCTCTCCCAGCTCAGTTTCAGCTCCTTCAGATCTCGCTCCTACAAAGGGCACTCAGCGATGTCACTTGTGCCCTTTCCGAGGCCACACGTGTGCCTGCTGGGCCCTGCACTGACAGGAAGCTTTGCTGCTCTGTGCTCAGTGATATCTCCGCATCCCTGTGACCGCACGGCACTGAGTTCTGCTCTCACCCTGGCAGTCAGAATGCTTTTCTGCTCTTTCACTATTTCCTCTGTACCAAGCTGGTGGGATATTTATTTCGCTAGGAAGTTAGGTGTTGATCTTTCTCTCTCCATATTCCTCCTTAATTTACCAAACTGGATGCAGAGTAGTGTAGCGTTGCCTTTGTGTATATCACTCACTTCACCGCTAGCATATGGTGAAGAACGATGTTCAATGGAGGTGGCAGTCTGTGCTGGTTTGCCCAGCAGTCTCGGCATCAGTTATTCAAATTTCCAGCAAAGATTCTCCTTTCTAGCTTGTGGTAAAATATTTCACGTTTGTGATGTGCTCTTGCCTTCTGCCCAGCAAGCTTTGCTTTCCATTTGCCATCCACTTTATTAACTGTAGGGAAAAAAAAAAATACATTAACCTCCCCTATCTGCACACAAAGTTTTTGGAGACATATGCCAGGGCCTCTTGTCCAGGTGCAGGTGAGGTGAGAATGTCACAGGAGGAGACTGCTATTCCCGGGCTATGATTCACGACCCCATTTGTCCTGCAGGAGACACCTCAGGGGCTTGTCCTGGAAGGAGCCAGCGGGACACTGTGTGGTGGCACAGGCTGCAGATGGAATTTGTCCCACAGGGGCTTGCAGAGGAGCGGACACACAGACTGCTGCAAAAATAGCAACAGGATTCACTATCCTTTTTAGCTCTACATACAGAGTTATGAAGAGTTACAGACCCTCCTTTGGTCGCCAGATCTTCTCCATGAGTTAAGTCTTAATTGCACTCGCTAGCAAAGTGTGTGGCATCTAAGGCGAGGGTTCAGCTTTGTGTGCTGGGCATGAGGTGTTCAGCGACCCTACTGCTCCCTGAAGTTGAAATCACCTGATGACCACCAGTTCCTACCTGATGTCTCTGTGAGTGATGCCAGTGTTGCCTGGAGCCCTGCCACAGCACACACCTGAGCAGGGCAGAAGCCAGAAGAGAGGAATTCAGAGCTTCACTCTGGGTTCTGTCATGTGCCACCATGCAAGTTTTTGGAAAGTACTTTTTCCTCATGAAGCCTCTTTCTTTTTAAAATCAAGTTGGTCAAATCATTCTACATGGATTTATGTTGATGATATATTTATTTTGCTTGCTTGTTCCTATAGACAAACTATAAACACTCCTGCATTTCTCTGATATAGTGTTCCTGCATTTGAAGTCAGATAAAGCTAACATGAATTCGTTCACATTATCTACCCAGAAATTGCATAATCTGGCATGTTTGTTATCTTGAGGAGGAAACTGCTATCTTCTGATGGATGAAACCTCACAAGCTTTTGTACAAACAGTCATGCAGTCCGGATGCCACCAAAGATGGCTGTTTTGATGATGCTGACCAAAAAAAAAAAAAGGCAACAACAACATAAAGTAACATTTCTCAAAATAACTACAAGAACAATCACAAGAATAATGTGCATCCTACACTGCTAATTATAGCACTGCTGTGAATACTATGAGGGCACTGGAAGTGTTCGGTGCAGCCCTCCTCACCTCTGCCCCGGGCAGAGGTGCAGGGCTGCGTTGCAGTCAGCGCTCGCTACTCGCTGCTGCTTCCTGGAGGGTGAGACTCTGCTCCCCGCACAGGGGCCCGTTCTTCCTCTCGCCTCGCCCCACGTAGCTCCCTTCCTCCACCAGCGTAACCCTGCCCCGTGAAGCTGTCGCCCACGCAACACTTAGTGCTGAGGGAATGAAAGGCAAGGCCCGGTTCTTCAGCAGCGTCCTGGAAACCCACGCTAACTCCTATGCAGAGCAAACACTCCTGGCTGCACCATCCGCCCGCTGCCAGGTTACTTGTAAAGAGCCGGACCCTCCTCTAGCCAAAGGAGGCAAAGGGGCTGCTGAGACCCTTGGAAAAATCAGAGCTCCAGCCTTATTTTGGAGGACTTGTGAGAACGTGGCACAAAGCTGTGCCTGTTTCTGAGATAAAATGATTCACTAAACTGGGAGCACAAGGACACAAGATTTGCCCTTCTAACAGTGGATCTTCCTGTGACTTTTGGTTTTGACATGCAGCTCTTTTCTGGCTGTCACAGCTTGTACACAACTCTATGCTTCCTTTTAATGCAGGACTGTGAAAGGCAGGTGTTACTCATTCCTCAAGGGTGGTCAGTTTTGAAGAAATGATAAATATTAGTTTCCAAAGAGTCCAAAGGAAAAAGAAATGAAGACTGAGTAAAAGGTAGCATGCTAAAAATATCTTCCCTTTAAAAAAGCTGTAAATATTATTGCAGTTGAAATAAGAGTCATCCAACACCTACTGAGGCTCAAAGTTTTCCAGTAGCCAGGACTGAATGGATGAATATGAAAAAGATTTGCAGGCTACACAGAAGAGTTTGTGGAGGGCACCAACACAGCCTTGACGATCTGTGTGCATAATTCCTCAAACGGTTTATTTTACATGGAAAGACCTCTTGCATTTCTCATGGTCCCAAATAGCGGCTTTTTAAATATTAGAATTTAGTTAGAATTTAAATAGTAAAGTTGCAAAAATTATTTAGTGGAAGTTCTCTCTCCATATACTATTCTTAACCCCGTTAAGCCTAAGCAAAGCTGCTGTTGCAAGACAAAACAATTTTAGATAACTAGATGCATAAAATTACATTTTGCATCATCTTGTTTAAGTCTGGGGACTTCCACAGCGAATGCTCATCTTCAAACAAAATACATAACTTTTCTAAGGACGATAGTCATGACAGTCAGCACAGTTCTCAGTTCATGACAAATGCTGTAAAATGCGACAAAAATCTCAGCTGAAGAAGGTGGAAACAAGAGCAAGGGCTCTTGCCCTTTGATGTTTCCCTTATTTAGGAGGCACCAGGAGACGGCATCACCTTAGCCTCCAAGAGCTGGATTTCTGGTTGGGATATCCCTGGCCAACAGCGCCAGAGCTCTGCTCTGAGCGGGGCCAGTCTTCAGCCTCCTTCTTCAGTGTTCAGTCAAACAGTCAGCAATCGCACTGGGAAAATTGCTAGGTAACATAAAATTTCTTTTGAAAAGGCTACAAAGCAGACGAAACTTCTAGCTCTTCTAACACACACACACAAAAAAAGAGACAATGTATTGAGCTAAGGGATCCTGATATCTAACAGTGTATACTAACTAAATCTAACATTTTGTTTTTTGTTTCAATCTGCCAGCTGAGTTGCTCCTTAGAACTTTTCAGGAGTGCCCATTGTTTCCTGAGGCAGGACTTTACTTTACTTGAATGATGAGACTATTTTGGTCTCTGTGATGCTTATCTTGCAATCTTGGTCTCTTTAAAAGCAGCACAGGGTTTCCTGTTGTCAAGAGCGAAGTGCTACGTAGTCCTGAGGAGTGAGCTGCGCTGCAGGATGGAAGAGGCAGCCTTTAAGTAGGCCAGTCCTACAACTGGCTGCCAGGGAGGCTGCTGACACTAGATACGGGCTCCTTCTACTTAAGGATACTCTCTGAGGAACTCAGCTTTCATTGCACAGCTGCAGTGTTTGGGGTGTTTTATAGAGATGCTTTACACATTAGGCTAGGAAGTCTGCCTCCAACTGCCTCTGCCTTCCCAGCCCACACCTGAAAATGTCCCTGAGGTGATGCAGGATCCTTCCGATGATGCTCTGTCTTGGTGCTTTGAACTCTCTCTCCTGACTCCCCTACCACCGTCTTCTCACCGGGAGTCTCTTCAACTGAAGTCTCTTCAATTCAGCCCTTGAATTGTGCTTAGCTTTGTTGCTTAAGGGGCAGAATCTGCAGCGTGGTTGCAGTATACCCAGCCCAGGAAGGGCTTTTAGCAGTCACACTGTGACATGTTCTAGATGAGTGTCAGCATTTTCCTACAGAAATTTCTAGGTGAGGGGGTGAGCAGCAAAAGGTATAGTTACCCACAGAGCAGGCAGCTCTCACGCTGCTCAGCAGCGCTATTCCCGCGCTCTCCTACACACTGCTCCGCCTCTCACCCCACTTCCTCTGTGTCCTCTCTCCGTCCTTGATTCACATGGCCTCATCCCTTTCCCCTCTACCTGCGGGTTGCTCCGTGGTTTTCCTGGTGTACACGTTGAAGGGGGAGCGGGCTGTGCTGCCTTCCTCCTGCAACTGCCTTGCTAGTTGTTTGTGAAACCTGTCCGATCTGGTGTTCCTTATGCATCAACACATGCCATGGAGTGAGGCCCCCTTCCTCCTGACTCCCAGAAACCACCTTCTCCAAGAAAACAAATAGCAAACTAGGCGTTCATTACAGGAGCACTGCTGCTTATGAACGAAGCGAGTATGCAAGGGACAACACTGAGCCAGGATGCGTGATAAAACCCCTGAGCAGGGTTCTGCCTTTGTGAGGTTCACTTCGAGCAGGTGACCAGCCCTAACCTTTGGGAACCTTTATGCATTTCAACTGAATTGCACAACTATAAACACTTGAATTTCAAAGGTGCAGCAGGTTCCCACGGAGAATATCCAGACACTATCTCTGTTACTGCTCTGATTTTTTGCTGACTGAGCTACTCCGACACACACGTTTGAACCAGATAAGCTATTTTTGTGGAAAGCAGAGGAGAGCCTTTTTTTAAAGCGTTTTTGTAAACCCACATTTATAAAACCACTCTAACACCTGCCCTCTGCTTCCGAGCAGATTCTAGCAGGGGAGATCGGCTCCAGTCTCCCCAAGTGAAGAAAAATATTCCTTCCAGTCTGAGTCTGGACATGACCATCTTTGGCTTTTGGATAAAACTCTTTCAAAATAAATAAATAAATAAATAAAGGCAGTATTTCGTAACAAACCAATGCACGGTAAGTTGATGCAAAAGATATGACATGTTTATGATGGGGCCAGATTTTTATCACAGCCTGCAGATCAGAGCCTGGAATGAACCAGCACCATGACACGAGACACAGTGCAAGCAGAGTGGGAGCCAGGACAGCAGAGCACAGTTAACTCACAACCCCCGACACTCAAAGACTATTTGGAAAAGACTTAAAAATTCACTGATCATACAAGTTGCATTAGCAACCACTGAGGATTAAATAAAAGAAGTTATACTCCTCTTTAGAATGCACATCTGAAATAATGAATACTGGAAAGTTATGGTTCAATACAGGGCACCTACTATTCTCCGAAGTCCAAAGCTTACTAACAATAACCACTTATCACAGCAAGTTTGGAAGAAGTGTGTGGTTTAACTCTGTAGAGAGTGATTTGCCTCAATATTCAAATTGTCTTTGGTGTGGGGGGGAATAAATAAACAAAACCACGCACAAAGACTGCTTTGCTACTCTTCTCTCAATAAAATAATGCTAGATTGCGGTAATACTTTATTAGGATAATAGATGAGATAGCTCAGTTTCATCTACTAATTTTTCAGTTACTGCTCTTTATGAACAGCTACATGCATGATTTACTAATTTATTCCAGAAACCAAATATATAAAAATGTGTACCAGATGAAAGGCACTTGTAGTGCAGCAAGGACATGGGGAGCACAGAGGGCTGGTATAGAAGGGGGTACCTTCTGGAGGGAAGGTCTTTAACAACGATGACTCACACTACAGCAATGACAAAGACTGGTCTTCTTCTGTGCAGTGTTTTCTAAAACTTAAAAGAGCAGCTGCACATTAAGTACAGGACAGCAGAAAGCAAATCAAATGTAGCAGTTGCGCACTCTCAACTATTAGAAATATTCTGATGTGCTAAAAAAGATAACTATTTCTTGTTCTGGCATATGGCTTTTCTATCTACTATATCCAGCAGATAGTTCTTTACCTTCTCTTAGAAGTAATTCTTCAGCTGAAAGGAGTTTAAAAAAAAAGGAAAAAACCGTGTCCTACCATAGCAGCTACATAGAGATGATAAAATATTTTAATTTAAAATACATAGGACCTAGCTGGCCATGGGAACATACACGGCTTCCTTACGCGCATCTCCCAGGTACCGTGTTGAACTATCTTTTTATTTTAACTTCTGATTTCTGCAAGGGAAGGAGAGAAAAAAAGAAATAGGTTGAATTTCTCTGAAAGATTAGTATCAAAAACATTTCAGAGAAGTCTGAGTGTCTAAAATATACCAGGGAAAAAGTGTATTGCAGAAATGATTTATTTCATGCTAGCTCTCTTACTAGATATTTAAACATACATTTCAAAAATATATCCAGTACATCAATAATTTAGAACACTACACAGAAAAAAATATAACTCAGTGAATTTCCAAACCAGGTATTATGCACAGACTTGCTTGTATCGTAAGGCAAAAGACGCTGGTCTATCCATCAGCAGCACTCCTACAGACTATCCTTGATTCACACTGAAGAAAGAGCTTCTATTACTAAACCAATACTTACAAATAAATTCCCTTATCTTCCATATACTTCCATAGAAATTTCAGGTATTTCTACAGAAAATTCTACAGAACTACTCTAGAATTAGAGAAATGCTAGGTTATCATTCTCAAACTGTTTTAATTTACAGGAATGTCAAATATAACATTATCCTGGAGAAACAGCTGAAGCTGCATATTGTTATTGCCTGCCCATTACAACTGAAACATGAAATATTAATTTTTAAGCATGCTGAGGAAAACATTCTAGTGCATTTTAACAGAAACAAGAATAATCCTGATTGGGCTTACAATATGACTGAAATTCAATCCAATGCAACATAGTCCATGATAGCAATTAATACATTAAAAAAGGGATCTAGTTCAAAGTGCTATTTTGCTGGGAATACTAGGTTTCTATTGACATAACAAAATAGTGTAGGAGTGTCTTAACTTCAGACTAGACTACTCGATTAGAGGCACAGCTAACATGAGTGTGAAACAGTACACATACCTGCAGAGTCCATTCGAAGAAAAAGATATAAAATCTCAAAGTTTTAAAGTTTTACAAATAGATTACTCTGTAAAATTTAATCATTTTCTGAATTTAAAAAAAAAAAAAAGAAAAAAGAAAAGGTTAGGAGACAATATATGCCACAAATAGCATTCTTGGTATTGATTAAAATGTATGTACACTTGACCATCATGACTAGGTGGGGTGTCTTTAAGAAGTCTCACAAAAAATTTTTACTTTATAAAGGTAATCTGTGTTTGGTGTTGTAAATGCCCCTCAGATTCCAAGCAATTAACAATAATGAAAATTGGAACAAAATCCTGTATTTTTCATATAACAATTACATTACTCCAAGATAAATTTAATAAAGTACAAATTTTTATTACAGCAAATCAGAGTAATCACTTTTTCAAGTCTTTCATATGTAAAAATCATTGTCATGGTTATGTTTTATAATAGTAAGAACAAAAGATAGCAGCTTTCCCCCATTCCTATTAATACTATTAGTAACTTAATTTACAAGTGTTTGACTGCAAAATAAAGGCAGGGTATATTCCGTGATTTTTCCAGTAGTGTCATTAATAGCAGTATAAAGTTGGCTATTTTTTTTTAAACATATTCGTACCTAAATGATGAAATGAGTCACAGTTCTCCCAAACTGTCACTACTTTTACTTTCCTTCATATAGAGACTCCCTCAGTTTATTTCACTGCTAGAGCTGCACCTCACAAAGTGCACAGAACTCATTTCCCATGAAAGCTTTGGAATATGTATATTTTAAATGCCCCCATTTTCACTCATTTTCCAAAACTCATTACAATTTCCATGGGTCTTTGCAGTGGTTTAAATACTTGATAGGATATTCAAACATTTGTATTAAGCTTTTTATTTTTCTGTTCACAGTTTAATAGGAAACAGTGTGATAACAATCATGAAATGGAAGAATACCTGAACTGCTCAGTAATTCAGGAAGTGAAATTATAGAGATATAAGTGTCACACTTTATTTATAAATAAATATAACCATATAAGACCTTACTCTGGCAGAATAAATAAGCTAACATTAAATTTCCAAGAGTATAGGTAAATAACTGCCTTGCACCTGATCTGGAGCATCAAATATGTTGCAAGAACATCATTATTCTATAGTGCAGTCTCTGCTTAAACATATCAGAGCTACTCTTAACTCTTTTTAAGTTTTAGTACTGTTAAGAGCAGAGCTAGCAAAGCAGCAAAGAACTGAGCAAGTGTTATCACAATCCGTCTGTGAAGCGGGTGCATCTTCAGGCACTTAACCTCCAAGTTCTCTACTATTTATCCAAGCAGGAAAAAGAGAAAAAAAAAAAAAAAAAAGTGAAAATGAACCCCTTATTTATTTAGTATTCTTTTATAGTCTTTCCCTCTTTCTTTTTTGAATAGTATCTATTTTTTTTTTCATAGGAACTTGCAATTACTTTTAAACACACTTTAGATTAAATTGCATGTAATTAGAGCAAGGGTATCTGTTCGTCAGCACTGACAATATAGGTAAAGTCCTGGCTTTGTTATCAATTCCTCAGTTGAGATCCAGGGAGCAGGTCACATTTGGGAACCTTCAGTTCTCCCCAGGGGGAATCTCTTGAGAGAGATTTTAGGGGCTCCGCTCTCCATGCTTTCTAAAAGGAGCCCCGGGGTACTTGGTTATTACACTGCAACATCTAAAAAGGCCAGGAGATTCCAACCTCAATTAGGCAAGAATTTCTGTATTAGCAACTGAACTTTCACTGCTGTTGATTTATATCCTCCTCTCCTCATTCATACTGTAATTTGATAAAAAAATATAGAGAAGGCTTACACTGAGGACTAGCTATCTTTTTCAAAAGAAAATCCTAACAAAGTTTGCATTTAAATTTCTGCTTGCAACTATTCTACTCAGTTCTGAGAACAGAAATAGGCCCTATTAAGGCTTCATCCACCTCTAGTCAACAGCATCTAAGTAAGACACTTTACAAATGTTTAGGAAAAAAAAAAAACAACAACAACAACAAAAAAACATTCCTTCTGTGATGGCCCATTAGCACTGAATTAGATCCCTTTGTAGTGACATTTCAGGTGTTAAATGAATAATTTGCAACTTATTTCATCTGAAAAACTTCAAGAGAAACTTTTGGACAAGCAAGATAATTGTAAATCTTAGAAACAGAAACTTCAAGTCTAGGTACATTCACATGATGTTCAAGAACATAGATAAACCAAGCAACCCTATTCACTTACTGCTAATTTTTTTTTTCTAAATATATCTAAAAGTACTAATATTGCAAAAGAACACACTGCATAAAAGTGTCTCCCATTTTCTCAGCTTCCAGTCCCTGATGCAGCCAGAAGATTGTGATGAAATGAAAATACCTGTTAGACATATTTTGGAAATTGCACATGCTTGGACAAATGTAGACATTGCTGTCATTTGCCGTATTCACCTAAGTGCAGAACTCACCCTTATCTAACATCTGCCCATTTATTAATGCAATTACTTTAACACAGACTATTTCTTCTTCTTCATAGTAACAATTCAGTGCTACCACTAATGTACTAAATCAGAGGAGGTAGTTAGAAGTTAGAATCCCATTAACCCTCTGGGGGGGGGGGCGGGGGGGGGGGGGG
>JAWLRI010000673.1:1800425-1828046 GCA_034781795.1 Crypturellus tataupa
CCTCGCCGTGGCCCCGCCCCAGCGGCCGGCGCGGGCGGTTGGGCCCCGGCAGCTCCGCGGCGGCTCTGGGTGTTCGCGCGCTGCCGCGCAGCCCCTTGGGGTGTCTGTTAGCGGGTTGTAAAGTAAAGGCCGTTATGTGCTCTAACTAGGACTGCTTGGCACTGAGCGGGCTCTCGAAATACCACGGCAGCCCCCAGGGAGGTGCTTCACTTACAGCTGCCCCCCGGCAGCCGTACCTATCTCATTTGAGA
Source organism: Crypturellus tataupa (assembly GCA_034781795.1). NCBI lineage: Eukaryota > Metazoa > Chordata > Aves > Tinamiformes > Tinamidae > Crypturellus > Crypturellus tataupa. Next base: position 1,800,677 of record JAWLRI010000673.1, read on the forward strand.
GGTTGGGAACAACAGGCCCACAGCTTAAAAAAATGACCGAATATCTGTCTAGTGAGTATTCAACAGCTGTTTGAAACGGCTACATCTTAACGCCTCACTGTAGCACCCTTTATCGCCTTCTTCATGGTGTCTGAGGAGGCGGAGGCAGCACCGTGAAAGCCCCGGGCGTGGGGAGAAAGCCTTGAAGCAGAGCTGTGAATGGACGTGAGCTGGGATAAGTCTGCATTTTGCAGGCCTCAAGGAAAAGCTGCAGTTACGAACTATGAGCTGGTTTTGCTCTTTGCTACTTGAAGTTAGCTGTTTGGAAAGACTGGTGGCTTTTAAATAAATAGCAGTCTTTTCAGTTATTTAATAAGTGCTTCTACACAGAATACTCGAGTAACTTCTACTTTTTTAGTTACTTCTGTGCCAGCTCATTCCCTGGGGGAAGTTACCATCTGAATGATTACAGAGAGATACTGAGGAATTTGATTTTTATCTGTCAGTGCAGCAACCTTCTACAATAAGAAGACTTTCTTAAATACGAGGAGATGAGAGCAGCTAATGCCATCCAGCCGTACCCTGTTACAGTGCTACAACAGTGCAAAGCAAAAGCTCCATCCAGTCTTTTCTGATAGGTGCGTGCTTTACTGATGAACCTAGCCTTGATGGAAACTACCATAGGACAGACCAGATAGTAACCAAACATAGCTAATTCCCTTGCTAACCAAAGAATCTCATTCTGTCTCATTCTGTATAACCATTAACATTTACATTGTAGGAAGTAGCAGATAGTATCAGATCACAGAGACCAGAAGGATAAAGAGATTTTGAACAGGTAAGACAATTTATGGCTCTGTTCTGAAGGATATCTACTTTAAAACCATTTGACAATCGTATTACTCCTGTATGATTTTGCGCTTCACAAGTTATCTATTTGTATTAAACTGTTTTGATCTTCATTTGCAAAATAAGTCAGCTTTAACCTCTGTTGTAGTTTTGAATAGGAAACCGTATTTTACTTTGAGGCCATGCCATTGTCATCTTATGGTCTTTTGAATTAAGAAGCATAAAACATGAAAAAAAATCTTCAAATGAAAATTAAAAGCAGCATGTGGTAGTATTGTGCTCATTTCTGGCAGCACAGCTGAGATCCATCCAGTGACCATCCAAGATCCCCAAAGGAAGTCTCTTAACGGGACGGTTGAAGAATAATGCATTGATCTTCTCATACTCCATTCTGTATTCAGAATAATACAGAATATTTCTGTAATAGAACAGGTGTTGTGGAGTCTTACTATGGATTGCACCTTCTCTGTAGATGAGCCACTTAATACTGCTTACAATTCCAGTTTAAACTCCCAGCCTCTCCCTTACTACACCCTTTACTGTGCGTGTGTGCTTGGGTTTATATGAACTGGACCCAAGTATCTGTCAAATGTTACACCTGAGTCATTTCAAAATACAGTCACAGATTGTAACATATAGGATGACACATATCCATGCCGCATCTTAAATCAGAGAAACACACCCAGTTCACTAAAGAACAGATTTGTTCGTATGGAATTAAATAAGTGTAAGCCTGGTATTCCCAGAATCTGAGTACAGAGCAGGGGTGAATTCCCACACTAATAACCCTTGAAGCCATTGGCTGCCTGCAGTCAAATTTGTCAAGGGGACAAGAACTCAAAGCTTTTAAAACTCCCTATGAAAACAGACATTTCACTAGCACCTGCTCTTTCAATCTCATTGAAAACCAAGCAGCTTTAGTTCTGTGCCCACCAAAATTTATAATGGACTTAAAATGGACAGCAGTGGGAGACTCTTCCAGAAGAATTTGCTTGTTCGTTCTACTGCAATTGCAATCTAAGACAACTGTTCATTTCTACAGAAGTTGCACTCATATTCATGTCTATGAGTACTGACTTTTTGCTGCTATTTAATTAAAACCATTTATACAATTAACTTATCCAGTCATTTATGATCTTCAGGCTTTCTTAATATGTGCTTAACTTCTAGTGATATTTGAAAATGATAATGTTATCTTTATATTGAAGATGATAACACTATCAGTGTTAGCTGCATTCACAGAGCACGGGGTAAACAGACCATCTAGGTTACATTTTACGAAACTGAGTCCTCAGACTGTGAACCCAGCTGACCACAGTTGTTAATTCTGCTTATTCAGAGGAAAGCTCCAGGCTAACTCCTAGAGAACACGTCGCTTATTCCACACATCGCAATCTTGCAATCCAGATAGATTAGTAAATTAGTAGTTATATTCTGATTGAATATCTCAGTCAATGTGTGCTTTCATTTTCTGTGCAACATAGATACTCTCAGCAGCGATTATGTTTGTGCCATTTGATTTACACATTTCCCAGAAGAGCAGAAAATCTCAAAAGATGATTTTTCAGAACAATAAATGCAAGTATTCTTGTAAATGCAAAATTTTGAATGTTTTCCCTTAAAACTTAAGAGAAAGGGTAAGCTTTCTTTGTCCACACTTTCCCTAGGATTTATCTAATTAACAAAATTTTATTTGTCTACTTTTCTTCCCGATCCTTATTTATGCAAAGTAGACTATCATCCCTGAGGCAGACTAAAACAACAGACTTCAGCATTTCAGAAGCAATTTGACTTTGCTGAAATAGCTACAGATACACTGATTTCTAAAAACGAATGTAGTGACTCTGGAATCTGAACTCTACTCTTTAGACAGACAATTTTGTCCTAAAATAGACTACACATTTATTCCTAATTTTCCTGCCAGGGTGGCCCACAGTTAAGTCCTCTAAAACACACCTCATAAAAACACTGCTTACAGAAAAAAAAAAAAAAAAAAAAAAAAAAAAAACTGCTGTTTCCATCCCAGTCTGTTTTTACAGTCTGTTTCTACAGTCTGTTATTAGCACTGGCACGAACAGTTTTTGCTATGTTTATTCATTCACTGGGGATATTACTGAACTCTAACTGTGATTCAGATGTCATTAAAGATCACAATATTAAAAGTGAAGAGATTTAGGAAGATACTCAAAGCTTTTTTAAAATGAACACTTACTTCCAGGCCATAGAATAAATAATTTAGGTCAACCTATCCAAATATTTTTTTGTCAGAAACTCATGATCTTAAATGTCAGTTATCTGCATATATATCCTTATGTTCAGAAGTGCTAATTTTCAGTTCTTTTGAAAATTATTCCTCTGTTAATACCTATAACTTCCCAGTCCTACATGCATGAGCATATATATATATATGCATATATATATATGTATATATGAAGATAATCACTGGATTTGACATGAATTTTGACATGGAAGGCATGTTCTGCAAATAGAAGAAAACAAGTAGAACAGGTTACTCATGATCAGCAGGACTAATGATGTCTAGTTTCATACGGATTTGAGCCCCACGTCCTTGCTGCACTGTCCAGGCCACAACAGCACCAGCCATCCATCCTCTCACGGTTCCCTCTGCCCTCCCTCCCAGTCGATGTTGCACTGGGAACCTGCCTCTCAGCCAGAAGCGCCTTGCACAAAATACTAAGCTTACCCCACAGCTCTGTCCTCAAAGGTCACCTTAATCCCAGTTGTGTCTCTCACAACTGCAAATTTTCATAAAACTTGTAAGAAGGGACTTTTGTGCTGTCTCCTGTCAAATCTTTTGGTCTTATCAGTTTTGTCTGAAACTGAATCATGAGCTCAAAGTGGGCCAGGCGGATAGAGGGGCATGAGTAAACACTTGTTTAAATGTTGTTTCTTTAAGAAAACAGGCTAGAAATACTGGGGCATGGGAGGAAATGCTTGTAGGAAACTAGAAGTGGGACACAAAATAAGACATCTAGTTACACTGAAAGACATAAGAAAATGGTTTATTTGTACAGTAATGTTTTGTTGCTCTGGCTATCATAAAATGACAAACTTTCCATTATCAAAACCAACTTAACATGTTACATATTAGCATATCTTCAGCTTTGGAAACAAGGATTTTTAGTGCAATAAGACTAAATAGAATAAATAATGTATTAGGAACTCAAGAGTAAAAATTCATACCATAAATATGTCTGCACATCTATGTATTTATATGATCTCTATTACCAAAGAGTTCAAACGCTTAAAAATAATTAAAATAGTTAGATATCTCTTTCATCCCCACCTTTTGAAAGATGCAGCTTCATTTTAAAGTGTGTGTGTGTACATATCTATTTTCTTGCATGTGTATTCAGTGATCTTGGGAAAATGCAACTTAAAGGAGTGGGCCTTTTTTTTTCCTGATGATCATCAGCCTGGTTACATATGTTGTGATGACAAATTCCGATTTTTAGGTCCTGTGTCTGCTCAGTCTCTGTATCTTGCTCTGGAACTCCTTCATTTGCCAAGGCTTTTACAGCTGTAGAAGAATTTAGCTGTTGTGGGCTATCATGACCGTATTTCATGGCGGGCTTTGATTATCAGGGCAGACTTTGAAATCACACTTGGTGTTCAGTGCATAACCAGTTGAGCTTCAGTGCAAAGGTCTCACCATGACCTGTTGCTAAATCTGTGGGGCTGCCGTGTTTTACAGCTGCTGGACATTTTTATAACGCGGTGCTTTGTTCCCAAGTATGAGTTGCAGCAATGAATTATGGAGGTCAGTGATACAAACATTGCTGTGGCCAGGAGTGAGGCTAATAGCAAAGGACACAATGTACAGCCAGTCATGAAAAGTACATTTTTGTTATGCTGGCTGCTTTAATATCAGTAAAGTGAAGAGTTGTAGAATGTCAGGGCAGTGTAACAGTTCTGGAAACAGATGGGCTCTTGTGAAACACTTCTCTTTTCCTGCGGGCGAAACCCCACTCCCACTAAGGCTGACTGGCATCCAGATGCTAAATCGATATCAGGCAAGTGCTAATTTTGGCAGGGTGTTTAAGATCAGCATAATCCAGATGCTAGTTTTGGTAGGGCACTGAAAACTCTGGAAAATCTGGAATTCTTTCAACCTTATATTTATGCTCATATGGGAAGACTAAATTTTACTTACTCTGCGAACATGACTTTTAAGGGCCTGGAATCCTCACAACCACCTTAATGAAGCAAACTTCAGGTATTCTGGAACATTTTTCATCTCAGATGATGACCAGAAAATAGTATTTGGTAACCAATAGTATAAAAAATAGATGATTTGCTGGAGAATGAAAACAGGCATTTTCTTAAAGCAAAGAGCATTAAATGGTGACTTTGTACTGTGCATGGGGTAGCATTAAAGAAAAATGATTTTTCTAATTCTTCACAAAAATGATTAGACAGTGAACAGTAGCTTGAGGAATAACATGTGCAAAAGGATTGGGTCTTTGGCACTGTTGGTATTGCACATATTAGGGCATGCAACAGCTTCCTCTCATTACAAGACATGATGCTGTTCAGAGATTTCGATGACTAAAAACAAATTTGAAGTAATCTTGGCTAATTTCACACACTTAAGGTAATTTTTTTAATGCAATCTCCAGTTGTACTGTATGTCCATGTATTTGTATACACCAAATGGACATTTAACAGTGCAGGTGCTTGTTTTGTGCAAGCAAAGAAAGTGTTTGTGAGTGCAAACATTCACTTTGAAGCTCAGTTGTCCCCTAGAGCTTCTGGCTTACTTACTGTTGACTTCTCCTGATACTTGAGGATGTAAAAGCAGATGTTGGTTCTTTGCCCTTTAACAAAATTTTAGTCCCTAACTATAACTCCACATATTTTTAAAATAAAATGTTGTTTAATTAAGAAAACTGATTGACTATAGACCTCGCTCATCCAAAACTGTCTATTGACAATTTTGTCTTGTGTGTACTGATGAAAAGGATGCTGGATGCTGCCACACAATTTAAAATGTTTTCAGTGAAACACAATTTAAAGTCTTCAAAATGTATGTTTTAAATAACAGTAAAAAAAAAAAAAAACAACAACTATATCTTAATATATACTATTATTCATGGTTATGTGATTTTATCCATCAATATGATGAATGACCATTGGTTCAGTATTAAATTTCTTACTTTAATCATGTCTATAAATATACTTAACTCTATAACTTGAAGCCTTTGCAACATTTTTTGATCTTAGAGCTATCCTGTCATTCTCATGTCAGTGCACAGCGTGCTGACCGCAATCTTGAAGTGCATCTCATTTTCTTTTTCACAATGTATTAAACTTAAGCCGTCCCTAAAATTAACCTTTGCTCAAAAGTCATAAAGTAAAATGCATCTGATTTCCTCCCTCCAGCGACTGATGAGCCGGCTTAGAGATTTCAGGCAGATGATGAGCTCCCTGCTGCACTGCTGTAACCTCTGTGGCTGTCATGAGCAGACCACGGGCTGCCTGCGGTTCCATCTAGAATGATCTGAAACAGAATTTGTAAAAACCTTGCTTATTTGGGTGCATTCACGTTTTGAAACAAACTGACATTTCATAATACCAAAGTAGTAGGTTAAAGTTTGGTTATGATCAATTCCTGTTTTAGATAAATGCCTAACTAGATAACATAGGATTATACAAGAACAAACATTTGAGCATGTGAATAGTGAATGAGGTTTTGCCCTTCCATGTCAATAAAGAGAGATACAGTAAGCACTTTGGGATTCAGATGCCAGATTAGAACAATGTTTCTGGGATACAAAACATAAGAGGAACATTGTTTTAAGAATTTGGTGTATTTTTATCACAACATATCATATTTAGGTGCTTAGTAAACTGAGAGAAATCCAACATATCTAAGTAACTCACTGGCCAAGTACCAATAGGTGTTTGTGGTGGGTAATCTATAGCTACGAATAACCTGCAAAAGGATATGCAGATGACTAATGTCAGACACATTTGATGACTATCCTAGTATCTGCTTAAAAATTGCTGCTACCATCTGACTACATCTAAATACTAAAAATTTTTAATTTTTACATGTGAACTGTAAAGACTTTCATTTGCCAAAATGTTAAATCTGATTTTTTTTCTTTTCTCTCTTCAGCAGCGTCAGCTCTTTAAGTCAGTCAGGGTGTTGTGCTCTGCTTTAGTTGTTGCTGATATCCACTGCAAAGAAAACAGAACCCAGAACTCCATGTCTGGCAAAACAAATTATTTCTTGCACGGCTTTTTAAATCACTATCAAGTCTGTGTGTATTACATTTATGATTTGGAATCTTAACTTTAAAATTAGGTAGCAATTTAAATAAAATAATTATTGAGAAGGAATTTCAAAAGAATATACTAGTTTTTCAGGAGTTACTGTGGTACTTCTGAACAGTAGTTCCTTTTAAGAACCTTGAAGCTCTTTTATTTAAAACAAGCTCTATGTCAGATTGTTCTTTTTAATCTCAGTAATCAGGATATGATGAAGAGTCCTAATGAGGCCAGCATGGGAGTTACATATATAGGGGGCACATATATTGTAAAATTCTCATTGTTCTCTGTAAGAAAGCAAAACCGCACTTGTATGATGTGATGCTGCCTGGCTCTCCACACCAGCAGTCTCAGCAATGCCGGGAATTCTTGGTGCCTTCACACGGGACACACTATGTCTCCACCCACTGTGCTTTTCCCTTACGTTTATGGCTATATGTGGGTCACCTACTTGGGATGCCTTAGAATTCATCCTAGTAATGCACCAAATGAAACTCCAAGCTAGAAATGACAGGACATTTAAATCATGATCCTTAATCAGAATTAAGTTAGGAGCAGATTTAAGGGAGAGTTGATGATGAGGTGTAATGTAAGACATAGTGCTTAATATGTTTGCCTTGTCACAGCTGTCATCCTTGTCATTCTCCTGTACCTTTCCTAGCCTCTCTGTTCTCCCTCAACGATACAAATCCTCATGAATGATTTTCTGCAAGAACAAAGAAAAGGGAACAAGATAGAAATGGTAGCAGTCATCCTGCGGATAGCCCCGTGCTTTGCTACTCCTGATATTTCATGCTGCCTTCTTAAACAAAGCACATATGGATCTCAGGGAGTAACAGTTCTTTATAAATAAGAAGTGGATTACAGCACTGTAAGGACCTTCTATGATTTCTGATGACCATCATGGAAACAGCATCTGTTTCTAAATGTAAACAAAATGCATTATTTTGGAGAAAGAACAGAATCTCCTTAATGGGTATGAAGGAAACATGCTAAAAATATCTTAGGAATATCAGAAGCGAAAGATAACACTTTCAAACACATCTTAGTGACCTAGGAGCCCAAGTACTGAATTCAGATCCCTACTAGCAATGGCAAGCATGGCTCTGTGCCTTTTTTTTTTTACTGTTACGAAAAATTGGCCTAACATAATCTAAGGAGCTATGTTAAGATTCACAAGAAGAAAATTTTTTATTAAGAAAGGGAGCCCTGTCATGGTTTCCTCAAGACAAAATGGGTAGAGGGGAATGAAGTAAAATGCAGGAATATGCTCTAATTGCATCTCTTATAATGAAATAGTGCTTGAGAATTTTTCATCTTAGTGGTTTTATAGTTTATAGTAGTATATAGGATATAGTTTGAACTACTATAGAGAGGAGAGGTAATCTCCTGAACCCAGTGGAACTGTGGATCAGTAAATATAAGAAGGCCTATTTATACATATCCTTCAGTGAAAATACAGAGGCTTTTGAGCAGCATCTGTTAAATGTTCTTAAATATGCAGAATCAAATCTCTTTCATCCAAATGTGTGTGTGTCTGCTGGTATTTAAAACTGATCTCACCCTGTCTAAATCCATGAGCCTTCTCTGAGTGTTTTGGGCATGGGAGTTTCATGGACATGCACACTATAAGATGTGAATGTGTGCATGCAAAGTGACACATGGATACCAATAAATAATATGCAAAATTAAACCTGCATGGGTCTAAGAATGACAGAAGAATGAAGTTAAAGCAGAAAATGGTAGAGATCATTCAAAAAGCACTTGAAGAGGAATGTTAGAACTGAATGATAGATCATATGGTTAGAATGATAGTAACTATTTGGACATAAATGAAAGAAAGAAGCTTAAACTAATAGGTCAGGAAAAAAACACACAAGACATGCGTATCTCCGAATCTGTTTGCTGGCTTCCATCTGAATATCTGTATCAGAAGTCTCACAAATAAAAATAAATATTTAACTTGTAAATATGTGCTCCTATACTGCTCTGTCATTCCCTTTCACCTCATTTTTTCTCTGAAAGAACAAAGAGTTCTTATCATCAGTAATTTTGGAAGGGAGTCAAGCGCCATCCAGAGTTTTCAAGTTGCTCTCTGTAAAGAGAACCAGAAACTCTCAGTCAATAGAAATTCAGTAGAAACTAATTAGGAATTATGGAGTGAATGTTTGACTATCTGGGAGTAATTCTGGGAGTTTTCACAGCTAACAATTTTCCCATTTGTTAAACAGAAAATAAAAGTATTTGTGAGAAAATGTTGTATAAAGTCATCATGCTTTGTTTAGAGAATGGAATGCTACTGAAATGGAGCTAAGCAACTGATCATGAGAACAAACACTGTAATATTTTTGCCACAAGGAAAAAAAAGGCTTGCTTGTTTTCTTAAGCAAGCACTCACTCATAGCTGTTACTTGCACATGGTTTGATTCTTGTTGAACAGCTGCTGAAGAGTTCAGAATATAAAGACAGTTTGCTGCACTGCTGAAGAGGGAAATTTATGCAGCAAGCATCAAGTGTTCCTCTGTGAGAAAGGAAAATGTTATTTGCAGCTCCTACTCCACCACTAAGTTTTGTATAAGTAGGTGAATTCCCCCTGAAGCTTGCCATGCCTTCTGCTAAGAAAATAGAAGAGTTTTTAACTTTAATTGTCAGGATGTCTTGCTTTCTGCAAATCAGACTGTAGCTTTGGTGTAGGCTATAGTAACAGCGTACAGAGCAGGATTAAGTTAGGAGCGTGTCCCCTTTAGTTGCTTTCTTTACTTTGAGAAGCGTCTGTTAAAGTTACCTTGAAGTAAGTCATGAAAAATGTGGCATGTAAATTTTGCCTCACAAATTTCCTGGTGAAGTAGTTGTCACAGTTAAACTGCAATCAAGATTAACCACTGAATAATAAATATGGTCTTTTTAGTAAGCACATTATACAGGAAGGCATTAATAACTGAACTGATGTGAGTGGGCTCAATTTTCTTTTATTTAGATAGTAATTGCTATCTCAACTCCTCCAGTCATTTCTGCTGAATTGTACCGAAGAAGCCTTTAGGTTTAGCTTGTCAATAGTAAAATTTCTTAACTCTCATTCAGTCTTTTATCAAGAGCATTATAGTGCTATAGATTTATGCTTGACCTAACAGAACTTTGCACTGTTGACAATAGTCAAACCAAATGCTAAAAGAAATTATCTTCATGTACATTGCACAGATTATCTATGACAGAATCTTTGATCAAAGTTATAGTCAGCACGAGAAAAAAGTTAAATTTTCATTCTTAAAATAGAAAAAAATATGTCAAACAGCCACAGCATTTCCAAAAGGATTTCTGCTTACCAGATCCACTGTTACTTGCTTGAGTTATATTTTCATCATCATCATCACTATCACAGTTTAATGGATGAAAAGTTATTTCTGATTCTGTGTCTATCTGATTAGCTTCTGATTCTTGCTCACTGCAGGTTCGCAGTGCCACAAGGCGGTGATGTATTGCTGCATACAGGTATCCAGCATCTTTTGAGCTTGCCTGCAGAAAGTAAAATGTAGAGAGTCAAACTGATCAAAATTAAACAAAACAATTTTACACTTGATCAGAAGATGGCTCAAAAATTTTAAAAAGAAATAGAAGAGCTGTAAATATTTTACACTTTTTAATCAGTGATATATTACTATATTCACTATACTCATTATATTACATTATATTCCATTATATTTACTAGATTAAATTAGATTCACATTTAACATTAGTTTCAGGAAATAAATTTGAATAAAAAAATAACAAGTTTCTTTAAGTGGTTTGAGTTTTACAATATACTAGCATGTAATTGATTGTTTTCTTTATAGATATAAGAAACATAAGCTCTAGAACAATTATTTCTCCCAGAGAATGGCTCAGCTTGTACTAAGTAAGTGATATTTCAGATAATTCCTGAACATGGTTCTAGGAGTAATAAAGCACTGAAATGCTAATATATGTATTTGCATTTCTGCTTAGAGAGTAAGAATTAAAACTTAATTACCAAGAAAAAAAAAATTATTCTTAATTATAAAAATTAAAGATGCCATGAACTCTGCTAATTCGAAAATGGATATCTTAGAGAAGGGTACTGAGAACACAACAGGGCAACATTTTGCTTAACATAAATACATAAATACAGCACTCGTGTCCTAAGAAGTACTTTGTTCAGTACTGGTAATCACATCTCAAGGATGTAATAGAATTAAGGAAGGACTACAGAAGAGGACCTTAAATGATCAAAGGGAAGAAGCAACTCCTTATGAAGATATGCTAAAAAGGTTGAGACTCTTCAATCTGAAAAGAAGGCCAAGAAATGTACAACTAATGTTTACAAATTCATAAAAATGGTGGATAAACTGAATATGGAATAGTTGTTCATCAAACCACACAATAAAAGGACAAGGGGACACTTTGTGAAAGCTCTAGGGGGTCAGTAAAAGACATAAAAGCACTTCTGTATACAGTAAGTAATGAGTATCTGAAGCTTAAGGAATTCAACTAGATCAGCCCTCTGATCCATCTCACAGATATAAAAATTCCAATGTCAACAAAACGTCTCCCTCATAACAAAGTTAAATCTGATCCTTTGGAGGAGTGGGCTCCATTGACTACTAGACCAAGGATGGACCAAGGTCCGTGCAGGGGGTTGTCTAGAGAGAGGCAGTCAAGCCCACGCCTCCAAACTGCCTCCACTAAAAAGAAGGGTGGTTGTTGTGGGTGACTCCCTCCTGAGTAGAGAAGAGACCCGCTCAGGGTCCAGGGAAGTGGTCACCATCGCTGACAGTGTTCAAGAAACATGCAGATGAGGCACTTAGGGACATGCTTGGGTTTAGCAGACATGGTGTTGAAGGGCTTATGGTTGGACTCAAATGATCTCGAAGGTCTTTTCCAACCATAATGATTCTATGGTTCTAGACCTGCCAAATGTACATGCCATGGCTGTGGTGATGCCTGCTGGTTGATCTTGTTGCCTTCCATGCACATGGGTCCCAGTGTTTGTAGGGCTGGGTATCATCTGCAGCAACGGATCCCAGAAGCTCTGGTGATGATTACAAAAGCAACTTGTAGCCTTTCTGCACCACACTCATATAGCTGCCATATATCTTGTTTTCCCAAGATAATGTGATTTTTTACTTTCCAGAAGTGACAGGACATATTTTGAGGAATATTTATATCTCTATATGACAGAGCAATTTCTAATGCTCAGTTGCAGACCAGCTGCATAGCCAAGGCAGAGTGCAGTTTTGGAAGTGATAGATTTATAGTGCTTACATGGTGCTGTGCATGTGAAAGAAGTCCAACACTTCCCCTAAGTGGTAATTTACCAATCTTGTCCAGTAGGTTGAGACTTTCCTAGATAGGTCTTGGTGGGGGAACTCCAGATACCCTTAAATTTGTGTTGATGTTCTCACTTCAATCCTGTATGTGCTATTCATTTGAGAATAAGTCCACCACCTTTACATTCTCAGTCAATAAGCCTTTGGATAAAACAGGGATTCCCAGAAACTTTGTCTTATACAAATTCACGTCCCAAATCTGTGTTCTCTCTGAAGTGAAATATAGAGGTCTTATTTTGGATGGGTTATTATACGCATTTTGTCCAGAAGCACAGCAAAAAATGCTGCTTCACACAGAAGCAACTTACACATGTAACTTCCTCTTAGAAATTCTTAATGCATTGTTTCTGTAAGTGGCAAAGAAGTCCAGAGCACTAACTGCTGCATATGGCTCCAGAATGATTCACATTCCAACCTGTGGTATGTGAACCATGCTGGAAACATCTGTTCTAAGGCATATCAGGTCTTCACACCTTCTTCTGAAATGCCATGGGATATCACTGCTAAGTCTTTTAATAATAAAAGCCATGTAAATGTTTTAAGTCCTAAGCAGAGCCTATTAGAAACTAGAAGGCAATTTACTAGAACCAAAACCTCAGTAAGTCTACAGAATTCAAGGAAATGTGGAGAGTTGAGACAGAGAGACTTATCCCTTGCTTACCTGTATTAGAAATACTTGAATAGAGTGATCTTCTTGGTCTGTTGCAGTGAAGCACAGACTCTTCCTATTTGCTCTTTTTATCACCATTTGATCCCAGAGTCTGGTGTTGAGAATCAGTCTCAAATTGCCTTGATTTCGCATAACTAAAATAAGAAAATTTATGTAATAGGTAATCGTAACTACCTTCAGTTTTATTCCAACAGTTTTCTGCAACACTTGTATACAATTAATATTTTCATGAATTACTCTTTTTAAGTTGATCTAAAACCTGACATTTTTAAATGATTTGCAAATATCACAATATTTTAGTTTCTTTCAATACATTTGGCATACAAAATGAAAAATGCACCATAGCTGTACAGTGCAAACCAAAAAATGGGTGTGCATTAAAAACAACATTCCAGAAGTGACTTGAAAGTCAGTGGTACTGGAACAGCAGGATCAACAAAAAGCAAACTGTCAGATTGGTGACTGACCTAAAGGTACTTTGCAGCAGAAATACTCAGAGCTTAAACACATTAGCAAGTGCATAAACTGAGTTAAAAATGCTCATCCAAGGTGTGTGTGTGGGGGGGGGGGGAGGCAGTTTGTGGGGCTAAAATTATCAAGGAACATCAAAAAGACTTTCAGCAATCCGATTAAAATACAAATCTAAGATTATCTGAGATTAATTAAATCTGTCTGGCCAGCAACAATGCAGGTTATACAGTATCCTTCATATGTGTTATCTAGTTATTTCATTCTTACTTAGCCTTGATTGCAACATGCCACGTTTATTGCTAGAAGTGTCATTAAGCCTCAGAGATCCTCTGCCTCTTTCAATCCAGGTTAAAGAAAACTTGTTAAATACAAACAGCTTGCAGTTGATCTAAAAGAGAAATGCATGATGAATAATGTCAATTGTATTGTTTTAAAACTTCATTTATATTTTAAGCCTTTGGTAAGGCTTTAGATACATATCTATACATATACACATACACACACACACATCTATAGATATAACAAAATTATAGCCAACGGTCAATTACTTAAAATGAAATGACTCCAGACCTGTGCTAAACTTTCCATTAAGTAAGTCATGGAAAATATTCAGCATGAATCTCTTTTTTCCTTCATTAAATCTTCATTTGAAATATTAACTGACAAAGGTGAACTCATTGCAACATGAACTATTACCTTAATCATTAAAAACTTTATGCAGCATAACATACCAGGACTATCAGAGAGTAAGGCTTCCATATTCTGACAGGACAGAAGATATAATCAATGCAGAAATTAGCTAGTATTCAATTTTAAGATTTCTTAGTCATACATGATGGCTATTTACTTACAAAAAAAACTTCAAAATGAAAAATAACAAGATATATTCTACTTAGTCAGAAAGATAATTTCTGTTTTAGATGAATTATAAAATCAATTACTTGGATAATACTTTTTTTTTTCTCAGAAATGTTTTGTCTTAAAAAATCTTAAATCACTTGCATTTGTGAAGTTTTAGTTAGTAATGACAGGTTTAGAAATCTACTGTAAGAATACGTACAAAGAAAAAACACAGAATGAAGTTTTGAAGCATAATAACTGATAGGAACTATAGGATGCATAGGTATAAGATGAAAACAGAAATATCAGCCTGCAAAAACTTAGTTACCAGAGACATATTTAGGAAAGCAAAAAATTAAAAAATTAAACAAAGTGATGTTTAAGTCACTGTAATCTCTACTATACCTAGATATTCTTTTAAAAAACAAGAATACTGCTTATCATAAAGGCTTTATGAAATACACACCTGTAATACCTTGTGTTCTGCTTCTTCTCCAGTTATAATTTCAACTTTATCTAACAGAATTTTCTCCACTGGCTTGGAAATACAAGTAGCTGCTGATTCAGTTAGTGTTGCATTTTTTATGAAAGCTGTTTCTAAAGGATATTAAAAAGAAAAGTTATCCTCCCTTATTCGTAGAGGGAATAACCATGTCATAGCCTGGGACTTCCATACTCCTGGTGGTGCTTGATATCAGTTAGTGCTTTTAATAACTTCAGGGACAAAACTAGTAAATAGAGGAGAAAAACTAAAAGGCTGAACTATTGCAAAATGTCATACCTGTTTAGACTCATTTTGAACTGAATGGGGCTCTCTGCAGATACAGAGGTTTGCCCCAAGGTGACTTGTAGCAACACGCCCTAAATAGTTAGAAGATGAGTTTCCAAATGAAACTGATCTGTTATATTGCTGTGCAGATTCATAAATACTAAAAGGCATATGTGCCAATAATCAGGTACTATATAAACACTTGACAGAAAGGAACATGTATTACAAGACACCTGTAGGTTTGCATACTTTCGTCTTCCTTTTTGGAAGCTTTTGTTTTTTGATTTGTAAGAATTTTCATAAAAAGTAAGAGACTCCAATACATCCATGGAAGAAGTGGCTGCAAAATTTCAGGATAGCACTTGAATATAGAAGTCTGCTTAGGATTCCCCTACAGTCTAGGTTACACCAGAAATTAAAGCTTACACTAAAGCTACAAACTACCCTGAAATCTGTCTGTACAGAAGTTTCAGTCCTGCAGATTTGTAGATTGTATCCCATGAGGGTATTAGTTCTGCAATGTTGTTTATACCAACCCAAAATACCAACCACAGGCAGCTTAAAATTGTAGCTCAAAAACACAGTCCAAAATGTATTTGAAAATTCCCTTTGTATTTTCTAGTAGCACACACATTTTTAAAACCCTATCTTCTCCTGAATAACGATGCTTTAGGAAGTTAGTCCAATTCTGTATCAAATTTCACAATGTAAATCACACCTGGTACATGCTGCAGTGGGTGTATGTAACTTCATAGCCTGAGACAAATTGAGAATTTAGGAGTGTTACTGAGCACCACTCACCTGACATCCTCTTAGGACACAGTGAAATGCTAATGCTAACTAAACTTATTTGCTAAAGACGCTTACTTGTTTGTGGATGAGTACGAAAAGATTCTGTGTACATGGACATTACTTCAGCTCCATGACATTTCTCAGGATGTTTTTCAGGACTCTAGGAAAATATGGGGAAAAAGAATTCCTATTTAAATAAAATGTCTTTGTTACTTCATATCAAGCAGAAAGTTGGATCATTTCATGTGCAAATGTTGTCATTTTTACTCTTGATACAATTTCAGTCTCTAATGGAAGAAATTTTGTTATCATCAAATCAGCACTTAATTTTTTTGCCCAGAATGGCTTTCTTTGTAAGGATTCTGGACTAGGATATAAACACACAAAAGGACTTGTACATTTAAGTATCAGCTAATTGTCAATATAAGCACTTATGCCCCAAAAGAATAGTTTAAAAATTCCCAGGCACACTGAACTTAACCGTGGAGGAGTTAAAAAGTTCACTGCTTTTTAGTTTTTGCAGATGAAGTTCTCTAGGCACTTCTAGTAAGTACTTCTGACTATTGACAATGCTCAGTGACTGCACTCCTGGCTTACACCTAATTCCTGGACATAAATCTTAACCAAAGGCTATGGGTCACAAGCTTTTACACTGGCAAAAAAAACATATTGTTTTCATTCTGCTTCTATGAGAAACTGAATTTCAATCTATTTTAAGTGGTACAGTTTGGGAAGTTATTCTTTTGTCTTAAGATTCCTTCAGGATTTGATCCATGAAGCTGTTTCTCCACATGCACAATGTAGCTTACAGTAGACAATATCTAGGATGGAGGTCCCAATTTCCTCCTCAACCCAGGAGAATTCACACTCATTTTTCCCATCTCTTAACAGTTATAGTGGAAACTATGAGAGTGATGCATTCTTTTCTCTCCTGTTGTAGCTGTTCCACTTTGCATGGAACAAGCATGCCTACTCCTCTAACATCAAATATTTACATATTTCCTATATATCAGATATTGGAATTATATTTACTCACATCTTAAAAAGAATAGAATCAGTATCTGAGAAATTTTATATTCATAAATGGATTAATCTTGATAATAGTTTGCCAGCATTTACATATCTTACCAAAACTCTCTCCATCATGTTTTCCCCAAACACAAAATCAGAATTGCTGTTGTTTACTATGCTTTTGTCTTTAACTTGCTGACTTCTGTGGGAACAAAATAAGATAAGCATGTGATGTAGAACTTTGCAAAGAATATATAACTAAGTTCAGGCATTTACCACACTCTACATTGAAGATGAACAAGCAAAAACCTAGGAACCAGACAAAGTCTTTAAGAGAATCTGAGATTATTTTCTACGTAACCATTCACAAAAGATGAATGAAGGATGCTGCACTGTCTTATAAGAAGATTCTCAGGAATGTTCCTTAAAAGCAAAGGACTTCTAAAACGTAAAGGGATGGTAGAAATAGCTATCATCAGGCCCTGAAGAAGACTGGGATTGAATCCCTTGCATTTAACACATTCTCTGCCACCTTTCTGAGAGTGAGGGGAACAACTGCTGCATAACAAGCTTGTTATCAGTAGCCTCAGCCGTTTGAAATGTCGTTCTTTGATTGCTAACTGATTTCATGATCACAACTTCCAGGTAAAAGTCCCTAATCAAGCCTCAACAAGCAAAACCACATACATAATCCAGCTGACACTAAACTGGTTAGTCACAGTAGCGTTTCCATGCAGCCAGGCTCTAAAGAGTGTTAATGACTTCTGGATATCTTTTTCACTTTTGCATCAGTCTGAGCTTTTTCATTCATATATAAAGGCATCAGAGTATAGGGTAAATTCTGGCTCCCTGTCCAGACAAGTCAGCTTCCTCATGCAGAAGTGCTAAAAGCCATGTTGGTCAACCCATGGCGGCACAAACATGTGACCCCATCACACTATACTAGTTGTTTACTCCAGAAATGTTGACATGTACTCTATGGGCTCTATGACCTCCAAATAGTACTGTATGGCTCTCTTAACGCCACCTGTGTTCAACATACGTAGTTTGGTAATTCCTGTGTTTCTCCACAGCCAAAGTATTTATGTGGTTGTGCAGCTATTCAATAAAGAGAGATCGATGAGACAGAAGCATGACAACCATTCAGTTGAATAAATGCCATGAGATGGCAAACTGAAGTGGTTACTTGCTTGGGTTTGCTAACAAGAGGCAAGCTGTTCCACAGAGATTATTACTGGCAGTCTACTCCTTATGGCATATGAGACTCTTGTAAGCACCCACAAATGCTGGCACCACACACAAATTCAGGAAGCACAGTGTGGAGTAAACACTATGAGCTTAGCACCAGGTTAGACATGTAGTGAGAAAGGGCAGGCCTCAGGCCAAGAGACAAAAGTCATTAAAAATCTTACCGTGTTATTCTAGGGCCAGAAAGATTTATGGCAATAGATGAACTTGCTTCTGTCTTCAAAGTTACTGTATTCTCAGCTGAGGAATAAGACTTGTTTTCAGATAACTAGGAATAATATAAGCAGATGAATTAATTAATTCAAACATATTCTCTGTAATAAACAGGTCTGCTAGAATTTCAAAGTCACTGAAGTATATTTCTGTGGAAGTTGGTAGAGCTTCCTCCCACTGTGCACTAAACCAGTGCTGTAAACAGTATCCTTTAAGTCAAAACACCAAAATGTTACTTTGTGAAAAAGCAAAGTCAAAAAAGCCCCTCAAACCTGATTTGCCCACAAAAAATCATTGCCAGAAAGTTAGGACAGGCTGCAAAGGCAGTAGATTTTTCAAGCACAGTTGACACTGGTATCACAGTTCCCTCATTCATTGTTTCCCTTTTACCCAATTCATTGTTTCTACTAAAACTCATATGGGAAATTCCTTTGAGGTTTTGCAGCAAAACAACTGCTTTAAAATAGTGTTGGTTTTAATTTGATTGAGCTCCAAACATGCATATTAGCCATTAAAATCACTTTTTACCTGAACATGCAGTCCTTTCATAGTCACGAGAGATGCCATGGGATTTTCAGGACATGGGAGGGCTTGTGGTGGCTGCAAAATGGCAGGTCTAATGATATTCCGCAGTTGATTTGGTGACAAGCATCCTTGCAAACAAAAATAAAGTATTTAAACCAAGACTTTTTCCTCACATCTAATTCATACCTATGTGTCTTGCCCCTTTAACTAACAGCTGCACAGCATGCTTAACAATTATTGCCATTGTTTACTTAAAACATGTTCTGAAAAATGCTAATCCCTTCTAAAATTCACTATTCTGCATTGAAAGCAAACCATAGTATCCCAATAAAATAGATGATTAATATAAATACATACATATACTTACATATATATATATATTATATTTACATAAACACACACATGTGTGTGTGCATGTATAACAAACTGGCACTGTTTTGTGATAGATCTGTTAGCTGATATTTCAATCCTGAACCTGCAGATGCCAAGAGCCTTCTCTGGAAGTAGTTTTAACCTCATTCAGGCATGTATCACAAATGTAGAATTTCACTTTTCAAAGTTATCAACAGTCTACTCAGAAATTAATATAACCATAAACTGTCAGAGGAGAGGCTCAGAATAGAGCCTCTCCTACAGGATACTTATGTCCTCAAATAACTTATGAACCTCCTAAAGCATTCACTCAGCATGAAGGAGGGTTGTCATTTTTATCTGTTCTTTATCTGTTAAGAAGGTCTTTGTGGAAGAAGAGTCAATATAATGTTACAGTGACAAGTTACCTTCTTTTGTACTTTTGATGTCAGTGTTTCTTCGAAGAAGAGCTGAGGTCATGAATATGTTATTCTTCTTTACTAAAGAATGACAATTTAAACTTTAACAATAAGTAGTAATAAATTATTTGTCTATATGTCTGTAACCAATTGCCATTTTGGTAGTATTTCAGCAATAACCCACAATTCATCCAAACAAGATCTCTGAAATCTTGTCCTCACTTTACAGTTGAAGAGCTTTACGCATGGAAAGCACTGCAGCTGTTTTGCTATGTTGGAAAAAATATTTTTTGGATATTAACAGATGCTTTAATCTCACAAAATCCCACTCGAACCGCTGATGCTGCTAGTTTGCAACAGCCATGAAAATGGAAATGTTGTCTGATCCAGTCTCATGTTATTTTTTTAGGATCAGTAAATTAAGATACGCTGACCTAACATGTGATCTTCTATGTAAGTATTTATTGTTGTTGTTTTCTTCTTTTAATTACCTGTCTGGGAGGGGGGAAAGGTAGGCAGGATGGTAAAGGAAGACGATCTTCCTCTTTTCTGAGAGAGTGTTGTATCTGAAAGCATAAAGAGAACAAAATTATCCTTTGTTCATAGCAAAAAAAGAGTAAGTTTTTAGGTTAGCCAACTTGATGTCATGCCTTCCTTGGGAGCATGACTCCCAAAAATTAGCTTATTTCCAGATACCTACGAGTCTTCTGAGGAAGACTTTCAGGTTATGTCTCTAGTGCTGAATGAGAGGGCTCTCTGAAATCATATAGCACAGCCTGGCTTATCCACACTGCTTCCTGCTATCCACGTTACAGCGGTTCTGTCTGGAAAATGGTCATTGGAAACCAAGCCAGGGAGTGAGCTGACAGCTCAGCGCTGTGGACAATCCAGGGGCTTAGCACCCAAGATTGCTCCTCAACTGTGCTTTCTCCACATGTTCTCTGTTCTGTGCATGTTCTCCATCCTGTATCTATGGCTTTTATACATGATCTCAGTGTAATTTTCAGAGTAAGTTAACTTTAAGTTAACTAAAATCCTTGTAGTTTAAGTGCACCATAGGACTGGATAAAACAAAACAAAAAATACATATATTAAGGCCTAAGCTGTGAAATAACATCATCATATTAAATACATACTATAAACTCCAGATCATTCCTACTGTCTACAATGACTTCTGCATATTTTTCCCAAATATCATGGAAGGAATACGCTGCCTTTAAAGGGATGCCAGGCCAGCTGGCAGATGGATGGAAGCAGAAGCCTTTCTGAAAATTGCTTTACATTTCCATGGATTCCCCAAGAAGCACTATTTTCTTCCACAAACAGGAGGATCTGATTCCTTCCCAGCCCCCATCCTCCCTTTTCTGTGGTCCAGGAATCCATATATATTCCGTATATGCATGGTACATTCTAAATGTATCCAAAAATACCATCTGTTCTTTACCAAATGAGATTACAGAACTGCAGTAATCAGAAAGGCAAGTGGAGTTGAACAGCACACCTGTTTTGGACTGTGAGTTAGACTTCTGGCAAGTAAAAGAAGATGATCTTGCCCGTTTTCTGGAGCAACTGATGAGATCTAAGAAAAGTAAATATATTGTTCTGTAGAAATAGTTGGTAGTAGATTTCAGTACAATATTATAATAGAGATTTAAAACTCAAAGACAATAAATTCTAGGAACAATTTATAATAATAGTTTTAAGGCAGAATCTAAAAGTGAAAGAGTCAAGATCTGGTACAAAGCCCTAGTGAGTCTTCTTTATTTCTGCCAATGTCAGGGGGATCTTGAACCAGCACTTGAAATCAGATCAGCACCCACAGAATCAGAATGCATTAAGAATGAGAAGTTACAGTCAATGGGGCCTACATGAAGAGAAAAGGGCAGATAGGAACTAATACAGCTAATGAATATTCCTATTTTCCAGAAGTTCTGGAGTTCAGCTCTGTGACAAATTTGAGAGATAAGATGGGAGAAAGACAGAGCCATACTGGGAAATACTAGGAGGCCTTACAATCCAAGCAGTGCGAGGCTGTTAAAAGCGATTTGTACTGACTAATACAAGGTGAGGGTTTAAACACTCTTCTCACAGGCAGTAGTCAAATCTGTGAATAGCCCTGTGTATTATTACACTATTTCAATGAAGTGATTATTACCATTTTCAGCTTTGCAAACTGGGTCTTCTGCAGCTCGCTGAAAAGAAAACAGAAGGGTGGAAGGGTCAAGGAGAAGAGATCTGCCATTTTCTAGCGCAAGATACAAAGTTTGTCAATCCAACATATATATGGCAAAAGCAGTCTAGTTCTTTTGCTTGTTATATTTTGAAGTCAGTTTTGAGCTCAATTTGAACTCAGTTAACAAGTCTTAACCTAGGTAGAAGTCTTTTACTGCCACTAGGATCACTGTCTATAAAGTCTTAATTTCTTAGCATTTTCTATCAATTATGCAAAACAAAAGCTTAAGATTTTACCTTCAAAGGATGGTCCTTCTTCTCAAAGATAAATGTTGGCTGGGCAAGCACTGATTTCTCTGGAAAAGAGAAAAGATAATTTTTAATGAGAATTCTGTAGTTCCACTTTTCAGCGATAGTTCTCAAAGTGTTCTGCAAACAAAATCAAGATTACAGTTTACTGTTACTGTTACAGTTTAAAGAAGCTAAGGAGCTGCAATGGTGTATAGCATTCTCTATAAATAATAATAAAAAAGTTACGGTCCACATTCCCAGTGTGAGTTTTGCCTAACTAGAGGCCTCAGGATTGCCTCATATTTCTTTTACTTTTTTTTTTTTTTTAGTGAAAAAAGAAGATATTGCCTTTCATCCAGTGCCCTTTGCCTTTACAAACAACACATTGAAGTTTATGGTTTTGGATAAGAATACCAGATATGCTTTAGGAGACTAAATAATAATAAGAAGAACATTTTGATTTTCAGACCTCATTAAGCAGTAGGCTAGGAAATTGCACTTTCTCTTCCCCTCATTTCAGATATGAAGCCACCTCTTACATTCTAAGAAGCTAGCAAGAATGCAGCCTTTAATTTTGATGAGTGCAAGTTTAGATCCTTGTTCCGATTACAGGTTCCAGAGTGCTGGAATTGCATCCAAAGCGACTCACAGTTTCAACTCCCAGGCTGTGCCAGGATTCATTCTTTAGCAAGCACTTTTTCTCTCTTCCCAATTCCTATCGTAACCCTTTTTTTTTTTTTTTTTTTGTAGCCATATAGCAATACTTATTTTGTCCCATTTACACCCCCCAGACAAGAAGAACACTTCATGTCAGAACATGCCAGAAATGCTTTCCTATGTCAATCCTGAAGTTCCTCTCTGCATTTAAGCATATTCTCAAGGGACTAGGTTATAATGTGTTCCTTTCTTCTTTGAATCACTCTTACATATTCAGAGACTTAAGATTTCACTATATCTTTTTTTTCTCCCTGAAACTAAACAATTATTTCTCTCCTTCCTCACGGACATGTCTTCTAACTATAAGAGTGCCCCTGTCCTCTCTGGAATCCCTCCAGACAGTTCCATGTCACATATGAACTATGTCACCTAAGGTGGAACACGAGACCCAACTGAAACCTAACCCGGGCCAGGTAAAGTGGAGGGATTATTACTTTCCTTATACATGATATATGCCTGTTTCCCCTCTCTTATGCTCCTTTCTTATCTAATAATATGGCACTGCTGACTCAATGCATGCAAGAGCATTTCTGCAAAATCCATAGTGATAGATTAGAAATAATAGTGCCTAACCTACCTCCTTAGCTTAGTAAGAATGTTAAATAATTGACATGATTTGCTTCTCACAAATTAATGCTGGCTGTTACTTAAAACCTTGTTATTTCATACATGCTTGCAACAGAATGAAAAACTTAGATGCATTTTAATAATTTATCAATATTTATCAATAATTATAATCTGAATAAGGAGGACTTATTCAGAGAAATAAGTAAAATATCAGGGAAAGGGACAATACCTAGATGACAGTGAGTATGCAGTGAGTGACTGAACTAAAATGTCATTGTACCAGACCATTTTAAAGATATGTACATCTTTTTTTTGACTTTTTCCTTAACTTTACGGCACGCTCCTTTTGTCAGATTCATAACACAGATACTAGGAATGCCTTGGATGCGACAATGCACACTGTGACTCACTATGGTCACTGGTGGAAACCTCTGCCCCTTCCTTTCCTAATCACCACTCTTCATAATTCATGCTTTTCTAGTTTAAAATCAATTTACAGCTCCCTCTAACAAACTTGTGTAGCATGTATAAAACTAGAGCTTTATTATACTTCTGTGCCATCCTTTAAGAACATGGGACCTCACAGGTTTCGAGCATGAGCCATTAGGCCTGGTTGAGATGTGTACGTCAAGGATTGATGCCCATATTTCTCTCCAAGGAGGATCAGGAGAGGCTAGAATTCCTGCTGTATGTGGCCTTTGGCAACAGAAATCTCACGCCTGGCATGCGCTCAGCTGCCACATCTCAGAATATGTATCATGTGCCTATCCTTTTTTCCTGTGATTCATATTAGAATATTCATTCTCCTGTTCAACAAAAATATGTGTGAAAATACATGGATTTACATCTTGGCTTGCACACCTAACTACAACTAAGCCAATAACTTCAAGATTCTTGTGCAATGGTTAAAATTACTGAATAAATGCATCATTCAAAGCTAGACAGCATTTTTTACTTCATGTTTAAATTCTATATTTACATGGGCATTAACCGTGAAAGGATACCTCATAGTGTATCCTTCACATACTTCGCAGTGAAGATTTGATTGCCAGATCTGATGGCCCTGAAGCATTATTTTGTCCTTAATTAAAACAGCAGGGGGAAAAAGCTCACACTGTTCAACTCCAAAAAAAAAAGATAATTCCTTGTCAGGGAAAGTTAAAGAAAACATCCATAATCTGGTTGCGGCTGGGAGTCCATGGCATGGCATGAGAAGGAGTAATTCCTCTTCTATTCACTAGAGGGGAGTGGCACGCATAAACAATAGTATTTCACTGAAATATGATTTATTGAATATAATAGGCTTTTTTTTTCCTTGAAAAGAGGGGAGAGATTTGTATTCTTATTGAATGAAAAAAAAATTAAAGCATAACTACAGAAACTTTCATATTTTTCACAGTGCTTCTCAGAAATCGCAGTATTTTTAAAGGTACATTTGCAACTGTAAAGCAGGGAATTAGCAAAGACTGAATGCTTTGAGAAAAGGAAGTGACTTCCTATCCCTGCACTAACTTTTGCTGACACTAAAAGGCTACAGAGACTCATAGGGATTAGGGAAGTTCACTGCAATCTACACAACAAAATAATTCCAACAGTAGTTTAAAACCCAAGAGTTACTAAAGCAAAAATCATAACTGGTTGATTTCCAAATGAAAAATGTGAGGCATATTTTGATAATGCAGTAAATTTAAAAGTTATATCCCACTACCACCTTTTCAGACAAAGCCAAAGTTTTCCTGCCTTCAGTGTTATTTTGTCAGAAGTTGCTGATGCTGCCACAGTTACCCTTTGACATTTTGTGGGGATTGTACTGCTTCCACCCAAGGCAAGAAAACCTTTTTCTAATTCTTGAAAAATACTCCCAGCGACAGACCTGTTAAGGCCTTCACTTCTCTAGCAGACCTGTTCATAAGAAAGTTTTCAAAATGTATTTGCTTAAAGTATCCACACATCCCACACATCAATTTCCAATTATATTTTAAATCTCTCGGATATTTAAATGCAAAATATCTGCAGCTGATCCCCGGGGAAACGAAACAATGCAGAATTAGCTGTGGCTGTAACGCAACTGCACCAGGGAATTAACACAGTCGCGCTGCTGTAGCGCTGGCGAGCAATTGTGCATTTTTCTCCTCGGTTTTCCGCCCGAAGGCTGTTGCTGCCAGGGCGGGTGGCAGCCAGGCTGCTGCTGACGCTGTCCCAGGGAAGAGGGAGCAGACAAGGGAGGGACGAGATGGGACGGGATGGGAGCAGGGTGGCCTGGGGCCGCCCCCCATCCTCGCTGCCAGCGGGTGCACAGGCAGGTCCGGGTCGATGAGCGCCCGGTTAGGACCAGGCCGCTCCAGTCCTCAGCAGCTCAGTACTTCTGGATGAAAGGGGTTGCTGGAAAAGTTGCCACAAAAATCAGCCAAGTGGGCTGCCCCTGGCTGCTGGGACTGGAATAATCCACCAGGCTCGGCCAAGAGCCCAGAGCGGGACCTGTCTGTCTGCCCAGGAGCAGTCAGCACTGCTTGGCCTCGCTCCTCCTTGCTGCAGAGCCCCCAGAACAATCCGGCCTCCCCTTTGCTGCAGGCAGAGCTCAAAATGAGTCCTTGCCTGCAAGAAACATGTTTCAGAAATTCTATATGAAATTTCCCAGTTTCTTACACACTAGAAATCCGCTCTTTCCTACACGGCAAGGAGGCAGAAGGCAGGCAGGAGGTCTACCCATCCTGCAAGACCAGGCCTGGTGCTCGCTCTGCGCCGTCCCCGCTCTGCCGGGCTGCACCTCCCTGGACAGCCCCCTGCGCTGCTCACAGGGAGATACAGGAGGATTGGGCTAGGGATTATTTAGGCACCCTTAAATCTATGGGCCCAGATGGGATGCATCCATGAGTGCGGAGGGAATGGGCAGGGGTCATTGCCCAGCTGCTCTCCATCATCTTTGAGAGGTCAGTGGAGAGTGGGGAAGGTAGCAGAGGACTGGAAGAAAGCCAACGTCCCTCCAGTTTGCAAAAAAGGTAAGAGGGAGGAGCCGGGAAACTACAGGCTGGTCAGCCTCACCTCTGTCCCTGGAAAGGTGATGGAGAAGCTCATCCTAGAGACCATCTCTAGGTATGTGAAGGAAGAGAAGGTGATCAGGAGTAGCCAGCATGGATTCACCAAGGGGAAGTTGTGTCTGATGAACCCGATAGCCTTCTACGATGAGGTGACTGGAATGGATGATGGGAGAGCCATGGACGTTGTCTACCTTGACTTCAACAAGGCTTTCCACACAATCTCCCATAACATCCTCGTAGGGAAGCTTAGGAAGTGTGGACTGGATGAGTGGATAGTAGACTGAGCACTGACTGGATGGCAGAGCCCAGAGGGTGGTGATAAATGGGCCTGAGTCTGGTTGGAGACCTGTTGTCAGTGATGTCCTGTAGGGGTCAGTACTGGGCCCAGTGCTGTTGTTCATCAATGACTTGGACGAGGGCACAGGGTGCATCCTCAGCAAGTTTGCAGGTGACACCAAACTGGGAGGAGTGGTCAACACTCCCGAGGGCTGTGCTGCCATCGAGAGAGACCTAGACCTGCCCAGAGAGTTGAGCAAAGAGGAACTTTATGAGGTTCAACAAGGACAAGTGCAGGGTCCAAGTGAACTGGGCCTTGACCAAGTGAGCTGGGCCTGTTTAGTCTGGAGAAAAGGCCAGGAGGAGATTTGATCAACCTGTTCAAGTACCTGAGGGGTGATTGTAGGGAGGATGGGGCCAGGCCCTTCTCGGGGGTAGCCAATGACAAGATGAGGGGTTACAGGTGTAAGTTGAAACACAGGAAGTTCCACCTCCATGTGAGGAAGAACTTCTTTCCTGTGAGGGTGACAGAGCAC
>JAWLRI010000673.1:1839958-1852344 GCA_034781795.1 Crypturellus tataupa
GAGCAAGCTCAGAATTAACTGTTCGTTAGCTATATAATCTGTAAAGTGCATTTCAAGAAAATGAAAGATGTTATAAAAATACAATGCGTTATTACTATTAATAGCATGGGAGATCATGTGGGTTTCATTTTAAGGACACATTCACCAAAGATGTCTCTCTGTGTATATGTGCCTGTGAGGGCCTTCCTACATACTCATTAGTCAAAGCATGTTTTGAGTAAATTATATGCATTACTGAGTCTATTTGTAATACATACTTTGCACTATGGAACTGGAGATCTATATATGTCAATATAGGGCATCTTTTCAGTTTTTAAATCGTTTTGGATTTTTTGTACTCTTTAAGATTTTTCCACATTAAAAATTACATAAAAATACGTAGGGTCCCTACAAAAATACGTAGGGTCCCATCTCTTCTCCAGGCTAAACAGGCCCAGGTTCTTCAGCCTGTCCTCACAGGGCAAGTGCCCCAGGCCCCTGATCATCTTGGTGGCCTCACACAGGACGTGCTCTATTTTATAAACACCTTCCTTGCATTGGGTGGCTCCAAACTGAGCACAATATTCCAAGTGTACTCTAACAGTGCTGAGTAAAGGGAAAGAATCACTCATATTAGATATTCCCAATTACCTTCCTCTCCATGTACCTCAAATATATGCAACACCTTAATAGGAATAATATGTACTATCTAGTAACTGGTCGTTGATATTGTATAAAGAAATAAAACTATCTCCATAGCCTTCAACACCCATTAGCTTCTTTTACAACATCATACAAAGCAACCTGGAAACTCACAGACAGTTTCCTGAGTTCTTCTGTATGTATCTTGGGACCAGCAGCACATCCCAGCTCTGCAGCTTTGTCTTGCATGCTGACCTCCTCTCTAGAAGACCCAGAAAAGCACCATTTTCCTTATATTTCCCCTTATTCACCCTTCTCCCCTTCTCCCCAGTATGCTCTGGTTTCACATCAAGGAGGTCTGGGCAGATAGAGACGTGTAGCTCCTTCCAGCACATCCTGTGCACGGCACACGCGGGGCAGGCGCAGGACTGCGTTAGCAGCACGTTACCAGCGCACCCGGGATGACATCTGCCCTCCTCCAGGGGCAGCGCTGTCCAGTGCAATCCCACACTGCACACATGTGCTGCATTCCTTACTGCTGTACAGTCAACTTCATATTTTGCTGTATTAAAACATTTTTGATTGAATGGGCCTGAGCAACAAAGCCATCTATACTGCCTCTCCAAAATCCTTATACCATCAGAACAGCTGCAGGCCGCCAAACTGCAAAGAAACCCACACATGTTCTCCGGTTATTCTGCAATAATGGCTACTTTTTGAGCTATGTCAGCCAATTTTTAATTTATTCTGCATGTGCTCTATTTATATTGTAGAGTACAACCGTTTCATCAGGACATCATGCAGTACTAAATCAAAAGCCCCTCAAAACTTTATTTGAAAAAATATATGGGCCATATAATTAATCTAAACACAGCTGCACTAAACAACTTTTTCTTCAGAGCCTAATTTTATGATTAAAGTCTAAATAGTTGGGTCTTTGTGTTAAATCACTCCTGACAGTTTGCAAAAGAATAATACTTACTTTGATCAAGCAATTTAGAGTACATCATGAGCAAGTATCAAGCACAGTATTTAATACAGTATAATACCTAGCAAAAAAATCCTGAAATTTGTTTCAGACAGGAATCAAGAAAAGAATCAGTAACAAACACCTTTAGAACTGTTAATGCCTTGTAATTACTGCAGAACACATTCCAATTCTCTGTACTATTGCCTGAAATTACCTCATCTAATTTTAGGCATTAAGTAAGGTATCTAAATTAAGAGCCTCATTGCACAGCTCTTCATTCTGCCCCAGAAAGGGCAATTTGTTCGCATGATCTGAACTGCCCTCTAGATGGACACTCTCCCTTCTGTGTCTCTGGCTTCTACCTTTGGCCACCTTATTTAGCTTTCTCAAGTGAAAAAGGTAAGTCACATGTATGAAAAAAACAGATTGTAAGACGAATTTTAGTTAAAAGCAATTCAATAGATCCCAGCTGCAAAGCAGGGGAAGGGAAGCTCTGATAACTATTCTCTCTCTCTCTGGAGCCCTAGGACCCCATCGGCGAGAACCTCTCATATGAATCAGTGTAAGGTGGCAAAACACAGCCTGTGTGGGGCAGAAAGTCTGTGGTCCTTGTACATAACAGTAACAGATTAAGACAATTCCATTGCTTATAATAGCAGGCATTACTGTGCTGCTAACCACACAGCTAGCTAGTGTTTTGACCCTGGTACTTTAAAATTAATGGCTATGATAGCTTAACTCCTTGTTTTCCATCCAGCAGAGTTTACTATGCTGTAAAAGAAGGCAAAAATGTACGGGCATGCCAGCTTATAGGCTAGTGTGTTAGGTTAAGTGGCCAGTCAAACTCGCAACTGTGAGGATGGAAAACACTTCTAAGGGCAGTAACTAGCCCTTCTAGGAGCTCTGAGTTCTTAAGAGTTCTTAATAAAGTTTCATCGCAGTACCACTGAAGTAGCTCTCACTCCAAAAATAAGGAAACCTCATCGTTGTGAGGTTTGATACAGGTCGGATGCCTAGAGATGCTAGAGTTGCCTAGAGCTGCCTGTGTGACTGTAGCATCTGCAAAGGAAACCGAAGGTGACTACCCGAGATGTGGATACCCAGTAAGTGCAGTTAGATTGGCTGGCTCCTATCCTGGGCATGAGATTTTCAGTATGTAAAATACATACAAAAATCAGCTTGGGGAACTGATTACCAAGCAGCATCACCAAGGCTTGTTAATGAAACTCAGGTCAACACTTTTTTTTTTTTCCCTCCAGGCTAGAAAGCTTCATTGCAACATTACGAAGAATAACCAGATCGCTCAAAGGGCTTCAACTGAGGCACCAGAAGAGTGTTTACACCAGCTTTCCTTTCCTTTAAAAAGGAGTTCTGAAGCGCTCAGGATGACTCTGTCTTCATTGATTATCCTGTTTGACTGTTATATTCATTCATCATTATTCTTTATCTGCTGCTTTAACAAATGTACTCTAGCCTAGGCACACCATCATGACATTACACTGCGTAATATCAGGTGTTGTCTGATGGTCGCTGTTACAGTATTGTAATTTCTGCTCTGCTTCCCTAACAAAATTAGCTTTATTCAGGGACCTGGCAACTTTCCACTCTTTCCATAACAGCTATTCCAGGACATTGTTACATTACTTAATATTATGTGCAAATGGCTTGGTTTTAATTAACCTACTTCCAGTAATTACTGAAAGAAAACTGAAGGAGAAATGGAAGAGGAAAGGAGCAAGTCTCCTGCTGTGCTCAGTGGGACGGGATGAGAGACTCCGAGCTGTCTTGTAGGTGCGTCTGAGGAAGGAGAGGACTTAAAAAGGTTCCTTTTCTGCTCTGCCGGCTGACTTCAAGCCACTTAACAAACTCCTTAAAGGTTTCTGTTGGAGGAAGTAATCCAAAGATAGAACTAAGAGAATAAAAAGAAGAAGCATTTTTGGAACCAAGAGAAAATTAATTAAAACAGGAGTTAAAATGGCATGTTCTTAGTCAGGCAGCAAACAGAAGCTCAGAGGCTACCTCACTCTCACTGAATTTTCCTTCTCTTCCCTGTTTGCATTGCATTCACTTTCCTCCTGGGTATAGAAATCAGGCTCATGACCCTTCATCAAATACAGATGCACAATCAGCAACAAGATCCACATGCAGGTCTCACTTTCATGTCATAATTCATGTATGTTTGAGATCTCTGGGAAGCTTTGAATTTTATGTAAAGTTGCTTTTGAGTCACAGAAATATCACACATGTAACAGATGACTTTTGTTTATTAATAAGCATTATGAATAATGTTTTTTAAATTGAAACCATGCACTGCTTACAGTACATTCATAATATCTAATCTTTTTTTCCAGCTAATAATTTTGAAGTTGGCTTGAAAGTGAAAAAATAATAAGGACCAGGAGTAAAATCCTTACATCTTTGTCAAAAAGTTTTTTTCTATTTTCAAAATGTTTTCCATTAAAATAAATGTAGTGTATCCCAATGAAAACCACATCATTGGTGTCCCTTTATTCTAGCCCAGAAAATCCACATAAACAAGTGCTTCAAAGCAGCACCTTCCATTAAAAAAGCAGCTCGTCCATCACTCCTCTTAATACACTAGGCAGTTTCAAAACTCATTTGAGTTGTTTAATACTGTCATTATTAACGAGGTTTTCACTCCTTTTTTCCCTAAGCTGCCTTTAATTTCAAAATGGTGTAGACATCAAATGTAGAAACTATTTTACCACAGTCTTAATGTCGTACAGTTTGTATTAGAAAAGGATCAAGATCTATGCTTGCATCAGTAAAATAAGGCTATATAGTGTTTTGTGGCATTTATGAAACAAGGTATACTGAAACAGTAATCTGTGTATTTGACTAGAAAAACAGGAACAGAAAGTAGAAGTGTTGCAGTAGTAGTGTTGTTAGAAACATCCTGTTTTCTGTTCCTGATTTTTGTGATTTGAACTCTGCAATCTTCTTGCAGTTAATGATTTTTTTTAACACTGACCATCAGAAATTCTTCCACTCTGTGATTTTTTCTCTTCCAGTACTTCCTCGAAGGCTGAAACTGGGCAGCACTGCTTCTCTGTGCCCAAACTCTCTTAGGATTCAAGGAGGTACTTCCAAAGTTACAGAGCTCAAATATATAATAGCAGTTCTACTAGTTGGTAGATGACAATGTTAAATGAGATAGATATTGATACTTTGAAAATGAGAAGACAAAATAAAGCATACCTCTCATTATTGCACAGCTGTTTTCAGATATTCATCCTGTGCAGCTACTTACATTTAAAAGCCAAAAAACACTCAAAGAAAAGGAGTTTTGAGGCAAACCATTCACTCAAGGTTACCCACCTTCCTTAGGCTTCCTAGAAAACAGCAAAGGAACCTTTTACTTTTATTAACTGTGGTGCTCCCTATTTTCAGAGTGTTTGAGTCTTTCTCTGCAAAAGGAAAAGCTTCACAGCATGCCCATACCTAAGACTACTGCTTCTGAAATGTCTCCATTGTGCATTGCCTCTTGTAAGCTTTGCTGTGCCCTGAATACAG
Organism: Crypturellus tataupa; assembly: GCA_034781795.1. NCBI lineage: Eukaryota > Metazoa > Chordata > Aves > Tinamiformes > Tinamidae > Crypturellus > Crypturellus tataupa. The sequence goes on from JAWLRI010000673.1 coordinate 1,845,084, forward strand.
CCAGAGCAAGAGTACTGCACAAATTATGACATATATGTACAGACAGTCACCTCCGGGTACAAGTGTTGTGTGCATTGCATGCTGCAGGATAGTGAAAAACTACAAGGTAGCTCTCAATAGCTCAGGTTTAGAAATGTATTTTAGTTGCAGGAATATGTGCTTCTGCAGAGACTGGTATGCTCTACTTCTCTACAAGTTAAAGGTAGCCTGGATATTTTTGCACAATGTCATAAAACTGGGAGATTTTTCCTTACAGCTTCAATGAGCTTCCAAGTATTCCTGCAGACAACATTGGCAGTTTGTTGAAGAATTCAGAAAGGATCTCAAAGGCAGCTGGATGTCGAAGTTCTCTGAGTATCTTAGGACTTCTCCACTTGAGTAAAACCATAACACCTGCTTGAGAAAACTGGTCATTCCATGAGCTTCTACTAAAATAATGCTGATTAACAACTGCATTTATTTATGTTCCTAATATTTCTGTGCCTTGAAAATTAAGATATTTTAAGAATAAGCATTCACTATGTAAGGGACCCCATTACCTCTGTGAGGGCAAGAACAAAATGATGAAATAAATTGACTGAGAAAATAATTTGCATTTCAACATGATTTTGTTAAGCAAACCCATAAATCGAAAGACAGTTACACCCTTCATATTTTCTGACCTAAAAAAAGAAAAAAACAAGACTGTGATCCTGGAAAAGTTTTCGTGTGGCAGCTGCTACCAAAAGTCTTCAGCAAATTATCATCCAGTACATTAGATGCATTTGATGATTAAGACTTCAGACAAAACTGAGTTTTATTATCAGTTGGCTTCTCTTTCAAACATTTGCAAATTAAATAACTGAAGTATGAGAACCATTCAGTTTGATGGCATCATGGTACTGCATTTTTATGCAATATATGGACTTTCTTTTGGTTCTTCCCAGCTACAAGGCGACTTCCTGAACCACAGGATAGGAATAACTGAAATTCTTTGCCCATGCGATGCAGGAGGTCAAGACATGTTCAGAACGATCCCTTTTAGCAATATAACTGATTAATCTGTAAATCAACGAATAGCAAAAGCTGCTCCAGCTGCCAGAGCTCCTCGGTTTTTAGCACACGCAGAACAATTCCTTCTGACTTGTTTGCTTTTGGAAACAGTCAGGGGAAATTCCTTAGTACATATCTGAGTATGAAAGTTATGGTTTTTTAAATATCCACATACACTAAAAGTAATACTGGCCCCCTGGTGGGGAGGCAGATGTATTAGTGTAAGAAACTTCATGAAGTCTCATTTTCTCATTTTAAGCAGAGGAATGATCCCTAAGTTCCTGTGCAACTGGTGTAATCAAGTCAAACTTGGATATGCTGAAACCAATAATAAATGGTGCCTGCAGTCAAATTTGAGGCTATGCTTCAAAATCTGGGACATAAACAAAGCTTTGCTGCTATGATACTACAAAGTGGACATCAATGAAAAAGTATTTCTCTAAGGGGGCTGGCAAAACACTTCCCAGATCTGAAGGTGACATACTTACACAATCCAGACCCTGTTTTTTGATGTCTTCCTGTGGCAATAAATTCCCTGTATTTACCCTGCAGTCTACATTTCCTTCAGAAGAATCCATATTTCCTTGTCCTCTGGCGTCCGACCGCTTTTGAGTTTATTTAAACCTGATATTCAAAGCGAATCTTGGGCTGTTTAAGCTGACATCAAGCAAGATTTATAAAAGGAGCCTGAGCAGTCCCTGTGGAACGCAGGGGTTGCATTTCATGCACAGGTGACAAATGCTGAAATCCTCCCCTTGCAGTGGCTGGTGGGCACAGAGAAGGGGCAGCCCCACGTGGCAGCACAGGGCCCTCCCTGCCCTCCTCTCTGGCCTTGTCACATGGTGCCCAACTCACCCGCAGGCCGGACAGCTCCTCTGCCATCTGCACGGGGTTTCTGAGTAAAAGAGGGGCAGGAAGGTCAGTCCCCATGTGCTGCATGGAGCTTGCTGGTACAGGGATGTGTCAATTCAGAGCACTTTAAAGCAGTCAGAAGTCTAAAGAAATAGCCCTGCAAGCATGTATTTTTATATGATAGGTTGTCATACAGTGCATTCAAATGACATCACTGCTAGTAAAAAATAAGATCTGCCCAGCATTAAAGCTAATTGTGCAACTGCATTAAAGCAACAAAACCAATCAATTGACTATCCAATGCAAATGCAAGCATTTCATTACGTGCTCTAGGTGCCCCAGCTGGAGCAGGGGGCTGGACTAGATGATTTCTAGAGGCCCCTTCCAACCTTAAGTATTCTGTGATTCTGTGATTTCCTAAGTGAAAACAGTAATGCAGAGCTGAGTGATCCTTCAGCAGACCCCAGCTGCTGCAATAGCTGCTTGTTCTGAAACTGAAAGATGAAGTCTTTTAAAAAGCAAAAAATAGCTCTTTACTAGAAGGACAAATAGAGCATAGGGCTCTGCCTTAAGACATTCGTTTAGTAAAACAGTAATAAGATTTTAAAGCATACAATATATAGGAATAAAACTGATCAATGAGGAAGGCATAAATTCCCATGACCCAAGGCATAAACCATGCATGAATTTACAAGAGTGGGGCTAAACCTCCCATCTGCAAGGTTGTGGAACTGTAACCTCCTCTGAAGTTCAGTCAAGCTGCTTTCATGAACAGAATAACAAACTATTGATCTCATATGTGTCTAAAAATAACAGCCTCGGGACAGGATCTGGTTTCTTTAAAGTGCTGCATTTTGACTTATGTGAAGCATCCTATAAAAGACTACATTTCTTTTGATTTGCAAAGCCATGCGATCTCCCTGTGGGATGTTAGGAACTGTACCATGTTAGTCATAGAGTACCCTTCCTCATTAAGGAAGTACCTCTGCTTCCTATCAAAACATGGTGGATTCTATGGTGCTATGAGTTTGCTACCATTTTAATTTCTGGCTTTAACAGATGACTTGTATTAGAAACCTGAGCACTCTTGGATAATAATCGAGTAAAAGGATAAAATAAAGAGAAGGAGGAAGTGGAGGAGACAGAACAGCTGATAACAGCATCTGCATAAACATATTCCTGCTCAGAAGGGATCCACCTATCAAAAGCCAGGGGAAGAGGACACTGAGATAGATAAAGACTTTTGGGGGAAAAAGAAAAATGATCCATGACAGATGAATCAGAGCTAGAGCTTTACAAGAAAAGCAGGTGGGCCAGAGCTGGATAGGAATCCAGCTATTAGGACCTATTCTCTGCTCTAGTCTATTTTGAATGCTATGGGGAACAAGGCAAGTCCCTGAATCTGCATTCCATCAGCTGCAACATTCCCACAGAAATTACTGAGAATTCTGGATTCCCAAAGTTTTAGCTGGCAGTCATATACGACCCTTTGAAAACAGTACATTCAAAACTCCCGGAAGAGCACAGGGAGGCCCCTTTGCAGCTCCGTGCTGCATGTAAATTTTACCCTTTTATCGTGTCTCTTAGGCGTGCATCCTACTCCTCTTTTGTGGCTAGCAGCCCCGATTCCTCACTGAGAGCAAAATGCCAGCCTGATCTTGCCTCTGCTGTCCTTTCCACCGTTCCTTCGTGGAAGGCTGCAACACTTCAAAGCAAGTCAGCTCGACTAATTCATTTCACACCTGGACACAGATGTGTTACTAACCCAAGCTGAATATTTGAGGAGCTCAATGTAGGTGTGTGCACTTGCCATAAACATGTGCTCTCTGTTCACAGCTCTGCTACCGAAAAGTCATACCTGTAACTCTGGAAAACTGCACAGATTTAGTATCACATATGCTACACAGCAGTGTGTTCTCCAAGGGGGAGCCTGTGTAAATACTTATCTGTAGAGCACTAAATAAGGTACTGTAACGATAACAGGGAAAATGGAGTTTCAGTACCTCACAGGCTCTCATAGTATTTAGTCCAAAGCTGGCAAACACCAGACAAGAGTCACAGGAACGCTGACCAAGGGCAACGTGAGCCAAGTCACAGATATTGAAATAAAACAAGCTGTATGATAGAAGTATGATGGTTTATAATACACATATGAAATCATCCAAATCACCATTTCTTTAGATTATTATAAAGCTTAATTATATTCTCTTTCTAATTAGCTGTTAAACCCTGGTATTCCAATAGTCTCCTTTCTACCAAGTATTCCTTGTGGCTCATCTATACGGGCATGAAGGGACTTTAACACCTATGGAAGGAGAACATCCCTCTTCCCTCTCTGCCAACTTTCCAGCATCATATTTTGTGTTTATGATTTTATAGGTAGAAAAAGTTCACACTAGTTACTGTTTTAGGAATCCTGATTTCCCTCTGTCACTGCATTCAAGAGTTGTCGACCACTCTTTTTGCAAGACTGTTTTGAAAGCATCTACAAGTCTACATTGCAGTTCTATGCCAATATATCCCAGTGAGATGGCCGTGACAGTGATCTATGTTATAGCTAAATTACTTTTATTACAAAAGTGGGCTTACTTAGAATTTTCTTGGGTATATCTACAGACGACACCTGTAATTCATAGAGGTAAAACCTCTATTTCCTTTTCTGTCACTGTTAAAGACTCAAAATACTTCCACAGCAAAGGAGCACTCTCATTCAAACATTCTTATTCAGAATTGCCTACTTTACCTATGTTATAATCTCATCAACCACTATCCTTCCATTAAAAGATACAGCCTACCAATATAAATGATATATTCTTTTTTCTCTTAGCACAAATACCTGGACAGTCAGTAACACAAAAGAAATCAAAAAGAACTGAACATAGTTATCATGGACAACCATTAAACAAACACAACCCTTCCAAGCAACTTCTTAGCTCCCCAGTAAAACATGAAAGAATTATATTAATTAATCTAATTGTTCTAATACTCTACTACTACTCTTGCAGTTTTAACAGGAAACTCTCTGTGCTGGTGAATGATAAATATTTTGTATTTGCAAATTTGCCCAGATCTTAATGTAACAAAGGGGCTTTCTGTTTCTGCTTTTCCAGACATACTCACATTCCCTTTAGCAATTCTTAAGGGATTTAAGGCACTTTGAAATCCATGGGGTGATGAGCAGTTAACTCTTCGAGGCTCCTTTGAAATCCTAGCCTTACATTCCAACCCCCTGAACCTCAGCTCTTTGCAGAAATATTTAACTACTGTATCTACTGTTGAGTCTCTCTGTTTTCAGTGATCTGATAAACTAAAAACAGAAGTAGGCCCTGCAGGCATCGATATTTATTGATAAATCAAACTGTGAGCTTTGTGAATTTTATTCTTCTCAACAGTAGGTTATTACTGAATTCAGATAGGCATATTTGACTTTATGGTAACATGCTTTATATTTGACTTGCATTTCACTTCTAGGAATTGGACATGAAATTATACTTATCATAATAAAGCACATACACATATTGGACCTTTAGATCTCATACATGTTTTAAGGGAATAAAATGTTTTATGTTAACATGCATAACTGATAAGGCCATGTAGATGTTAGACAGAATGTAATTTCTTTAAATTATTAATAAGTAACTGTTTCCTCTATGCAATTTAATATGAAATTACATTTTTTTCCTAAACTACTAGTGTGTCAACATCATGGCATGGCTTCCACGATTTCCTATCTCTGCCAAGTGATAGCAAACCCCCCAGCACAGGGGTGGTCTCCAGCCCTCTCCACTGCTCACCGTGCTGGCCAGCAGCAGCAGCGAGGACCTCGCCACGGACCCTCCCTATGAACAGGGCAAAAGCAGCCACCTCCGGAGCCACGAGCGGCCCCTCTCCCAGCCGTGGCAAACGGAGAGCTCTCTGGATACCAGACTATCATAGTCAGGGCTGCCCTGGGCTTTAGAGGAGTTAGGGGACTCAACACTCCTCTGTGTATTCCACACAATCCCAGTCAGAAGCAGAGCCAGGGTGAGGCCTACACTGTGTTCCTGTTTCATTAACCTTCCTTCTGGGCTACTGCTGACTTTTCAAATATAAATGGTTAAATGACAGCGCAAATCTGCTGCCAGATTTACTTTCTTCTGCTTCTTGAAGATCCTACTTGAATTTAGGATGAATTTAAGATTTAGGACTCTTTCCTAACCTAACAGCCCAGCCCCATGTACCTGTAACACCATTCTTTAATATTTCTTTGGGTTCTCAAATGAAAGGCACATAAGCAAAATGTATATATATGACTTTTGATCCAGTTAAATTACAGCAGAATATACATTACTAGGGACAATGAATTATTCATCCTGCCTCAAATACTGAAGAATCTAGATTCACATGATTGAAAATAAGATGCAAAACAAATGACACCTCCTGGACTCTATTCTGAGTCCAAGCCCTGTGGTAGTAGGTGTTGTGCAAACACATACACACAACTAGTTTGTTAAGAAAGAGCGAGCAAACAAGCAAAGAAAACAGACAGAAATTGCTTTCTAACGACTGCTGGATGATCTTTACTGAACTGAAGGGATCCCCCACTTAACTGAGCTGTTTTGGTGGCCAAGCCACTGGACACACAGTATATTTTCCTGCCCAAAATATTTTTTCCTGTCCAGGCAACAAACTTTTTGGAGCATACATTTGGACATTACTTCTTAATCCAGTGGTTGTAAATAGGCGTTCAGTACTGCTTTCCAGAAGTTCATCAGGAAGTATATATTCTTTCCTGTGTGGTAAACATATACTAAGCTTGAAGTATCACTCACCTGGTTATACAGACAGAAGCACCTCAGAAGATCCAGCACTCTCAAACATAAAATCTCGATCTGCCCAGAGGAAACTCTGTAACATGAAAGAGAGAGATTTTTTTTTTAATAGAAGAAATTTTACATAAATTGTGTTTAAATTCATTTTATTATGGAGGCTCTAAAGTGCAATCACACTTACCTAACACTTTGTTACATGAAACGTGTCTGTTTATATTAGGTCAGTAATTTTAGATAGTAAAAAGAGTATTACATTTGGGAGAGTTGTTAGTTTGAATAAGTGTTTGTGACTGTGTTGATACTAGGCAATACAGTCACTCTATAGCTAAAGCATCCAGCAATATCCGACTGAGAACTGCTGAGCAGGTTAAAGGAGCAATGTGCTATTTACATTGATTAGCTGATGGCTTGTCCTCCTAACTATGGAGGTCAGATTTATTCATAGAATAACAATCGTTAAGGTTAGAAGGGACCTCTAGAGGTCCTTTCCATCTAGTCCAACCCCCCTGCACACGCAGGGCCACGTGGCACAGGGCTGCATCCAAGCGGGTCTTGAAGATCTCCAG
>JAWLRI010000673.1:1852444-1866406 GCA_034781795.1 Crypturellus tataupa
GAAGATCTCCAGAGAAGGAGACTCCACAACCTCTCTGGGCAGCCCGTTCCAGTGCTCTGTCACCCTCACTGTCAGAAGTTTTTCCTTAAGTTCCTGTGGAACTTTTGGTGTTTCAGTCTGTGGCCATTACCTCTAGTTCTGTCAGTGACCACCACTGAACTCAAGCTTATTAGTGAAGTCATCATGTCATATAAATGGCTAGTATATATTATTATAGCATCTAAGTAAATATTCAACTTTATGAATTCACAGTTACAAATCCGTGTTTATCTGAGTAAACTCTGCTGCTTTTTTAAACAGGAGTTAGAGCTAGTTAATAGTATTCCTAAATCAAAGTTTAAGCAATGGTCCCAGTTTTAGCTAATCTGACCTATTTTACACGTCTAACATGTTCTACCCATCAGAGTGTCAGCCTCAGTGCCGTGGTGAAGCTGTCGCAATGGGTGCTGCGTGCTTGGCATTCTCTTTGGAAATCTCATCATCTTGCCCAGTGCCCACTGTCATGACTGAACTGTAAGCACTGTCTCATCACTTTGTTTCTTTGGAAAAATGCAATTTGCTTTAGCACTTTTTTTCCACCAAAAACATTTCCACCAAAATGTTCATCTCTGTTGAGAGATAATTCAACAAGAGCCGTGACTAAGAAGCAATAGAGTCTGACATTGCTATCTGCAGTTACCTATAATGTTCCCATGGAGGTTTCTGCACCAGTGAAGAAAAGTGAGAGAATGTGTATGACACAGACACAAAATAATTCAAAAGTCACATATTTAGAATGGCAATATATAGCCTAAAATGCAATTTTGGCTAATGTAACTTCTTTGCATGATTTCATAGTGAAGCTGCCATGCTAGTAAAGTCTGAAAAGTCTTTGATAGCTTCATGGAATCATAATACTTATAATACGATTATGACAATACAGGCCATAAAAAACAACCCAGTAGTATCTGCATCAAGGCTTTATCATTTGCTTAAAAAATAGTTCTGAGTAGAAGTTAAAAGCAATAAAAATCTATTAAAACTTCTGTAACAATTTTATTGTTTCTATCACTGAGCTTGTCATGTGCAATAATGGTTCTAACACACCTCAACCTGCTTCAGACATGTTTCTCACACCAGTATCAAGTTAGGTACTTGTGGATGATACAAAAAACAGGGTTCCAGTACAGACAGTTGCCTCAAAGTAAAGTCATCCTGGTGTGCCCTGCTCAGCTGGTGAGGCCCTTCTTAATGGGTTTTGTTTTCTGTACAAATGTTTCTCTGAATAATTAATCAGTAATTTGTGGGTTGTGCCTGAGGAGCTTGAGAAACTTTTGCTTGGTAAAAAGTAAAAGACTTCAACCACTGACTACATATTCCACCTACTGTGCAGCCTTTGGCTTAAAAAGAAAGTGAAAGAAGCGCAGACTCTTTTGTGCTCATTTATTTATGCTTTGCCATTAACTAAACAGTCATGCCCATTGGAAAGGCTAAATTGACTGAGACGCTGGGAAGAGAGGAAGAAAATATCACTTGCAAAATACGTCATGAAAAACTCACTTACTCGTGGCTAACAATGACTCCTGATAACACGTCAGACTTACTGATAATTTTTCTTTTCTTCCACCATGCACCTGTGGGATAAGTTTATCTGCAAAATATCTGCTCGCTACCAGTTTAATGACTTTGACTTTCAAATGGTTTTATTCTGACTGTACCCATGTAAGTTCAAAACTTGAAAAGCCACCCAAACTGAAAGGGTTATCCCTTCAGCTCTCTGCTTTTTCAGTGTTTTCAGAAGGATAGCAATCATGTCTGCAAATTCATGCGGCTAATAGGGGCCATATTTTGAAAAAGTGAATCACTGTATCCATTATTAATGGTGATTAAAGAAATGAGATTATGTTCTAAGATTCATGTGACCCAACTGAATAGACCAATTATTTTAAAATACATTTTTTCTCTTCCTTTTTTAGCCCTCTGAGAAATTAAATCTCACATAACTTCAGTAATGTAACGATTATGTATCTAGTACAGTTACCTACACTATCTACTTAACTACACTTTTGTCATCACTAGGGAAAAGAGAAACGCTTGGGGCTTTAACTTACCTGCTTGGAGCTCTACTCAGAGACAGCTGACAGAACCAGCTTCATCTTCAGCTTGACCTGTCCTGCTCGATGGTGACCAAACTGTCCATAAAACAGCCATTGAGTCACCTGGCTTAAACACTCCACCGCTCAGTGAAAGAAAAGGTAGGATTTGGAGAAGAGTAGGATTGCTCAGTGAGGGGAATGGATTCAAGGTAGGGTCAACAGTGGTATTATAACTTTAATGAATTCTGCAGCAAACACAAACCTAGTAAAACATCACTGAACAAAACAGATTTCCGGGATTCATTCTGAAAATAATGGAGATTACAACCATATGAAAACTCTTTCTTAAGGATCCCCTTTTCTTTAACGGTCTTGTAATTTTAGTCGAACATAGAGACTGTAGACCTGCCATATCCCACCAGTGAGATCCTACCCCTCTGGGAACAGGCTGAGGCCCCAGTCTGCACAGAGAGCGACGTACTGGGGAAAGGACAGTCATGCTGGGCTGGATGGGGAAACAGGGCCCTGCTCGGGGGAAACCCCTTGGCTTCTGTGCAGCAAACGGTCGAGTCCAATGCAGTATTTATGTATTTGGTCCTCCTTGTCACAGTAATGTGCAACAACGATGAGACATTTCCTCACTTTACCCTGGGATGTCTGGCGAAAGTTTTTTCTCTGTATGGTTCAGAGTGCCTCAGAGTGCCTAGAGGCTGCCTGGCAGAGGGAAGGAAAGGGGAAGGCGCAATAATCCCTAGGACCCCCTCCTTGCAGACAGACAGACGGACCACCCAAACCCTGTCTGTTCATGGCCACGACAATGCAGTGTGCTGCAGCCACAACATTTTGTGAAAAGAGACTAACTTCACATCTGTCAGTTCAGATATTTCCGATCCCTGCCTAGGGAGCAGGTGAGTGCAGGAGGCTGATGCCGTTCCAGGCCCGCATGGTGACAGGTAAATGATTACTTTTCTGTATCCCCACCTCCGAGCTGGGGATTTTCCACTACGCTGTCTTTGCTCAGGGAAAATTTTAAAATGGCAGCAGAGTCCCGAGCTGTCTGATTTTAGTGCTGATAGAATGGCACTCGATTTGCTTGACTAAGGAAACTGCTGGCAAAAAATGTTACAATTGGCAATTTACTTGTCTCCATGCATATTTTGGCTCCATATTAACATTATGAAGTTTTTTTCCAGGCAAGTGCAGAATAATTTGAACATCTGTCATGCAGCCAAATGTAAAGTTGACGAGAGTATTTTATACATATAATGTAATGTCAAAGTATAGTCTGATATGTTATTAAAAAAAGTGTCAATGCAAATGTTACCAGTAAAAGCTATAATCTCATTGTGGAATGAAAATATTTTTCTTTTTTATTGGCACTGGTTTTTTGTTTTCCCATCAGATTCAGAGTTTGCAGGAGCAGAATCCTTTCTCACACCAAAAAGAATAGCATGAGACTTCTTACTGGAGTAAATATTTGTGCTTACTCCCCTTCTCTCCTCAAATATGTAACTTTATATATATATATTAGCGTTATAAAACTTATAGCTCTAGAAAAGATGTCAGTGCCCTCATGAAATACCTTTTGAACACAGATCATAGAAATGAAAGATGGAATTAGTCTACAATACTAAATTACTGCAGTTCAGAAGCAGGTTTGTATTACGTATCATTTTGCAGGGGCTCTGAAAGTCTTTTTCTTAACAAATTCATAGATTGTATTTGCATAAATGGACAGCAGTTAAATACCACAAAAACCTAGGAAACTGTGTAGCTGTGTTGGGAATCCAACATTTAGAATGATATAAGTAATTCACATGTCCTCTTTCCCCAGTGGTTTGATCTTCCAGAGTTCATCTTTAAAGGTGGCTCTGGAATCTCTAACTTTCTGCTGATGTTAGTGACCAAGGTATAACAGGCTACATCATTACCTGTTATTTGTTTTTACAATATTATCTATTTATCCAGCTAAAATTCAAACTCCTGATCTACTGCAATACTCAGCAAAATTCATGTATATTGATAACTCCAAGGTAGTAATACACCTTGGAATTTTACTTATTTTCTAAATATATTATACTCCGATTTTCTGGTCTACGTTTTTACTTTTACACTCTTTGAAGGTTTTTTATTTATTACAGATCTGTTCCTTAATGAACAGGTCTGAAAATGAAGGAAACATCGAAACATGAGCCATTACAGCCATTATTTTTATTAAACAAGGAAGAAACTAAAATAATAACTGTAAAATAATAAGCAGCAAAAATAAAGAATGAAGCAAACACTGCATCAGAATCAGTTTTTAACTACCTATCTCCTAACCAAGTTGAGATTTCCAAGCTGAAGTCACACTACCTGAAATGTGGTATACTGAGCAATAGGCCATTTTACCTGAATGTGATGTAAATATTACAAAAAGAGAGTTTTAGGATGTTTGTCTCTTTTTTAAGGTTGTTTTATGTTTTGTTTTGTTTTGTTTTTCATTATGATTACTTAAATTTTTTTTAGTGAACTTTCTAAAATTACATCATTAGTAGTTCAGTGCTTACTTTGCTTTAATAATTTGTTAAGGAGACAAGCCTTTTCAAATTCCCTTGCAAGGAGTTTTATTTTATTGAACAACATAGTATATATTTATAAATTACTCTTATGTTTGTTACTTTTTCATTTTTTGTGTCTTTCAGTAAAAGATTAACTAGATTAATATAATGACATACATATAATTTTAATATATTCCGTAATTATGAATTTTGTTTTCAAAAAAGGTTTAACAATGAAAAAACAATCAGATAGTAAGCTTTTCCTTTATAAATGACTTACAGCCTTAAAAACATTATTGATTATGGGGTTCTGAACAGTGTTTATAACTTATTATAACTGACTTACTCCACCTGATCGTCGTTATTCCTCTAACCATATTTTTTGTTCCTTAAAGCCCCAAAATGTTCTGAAAGATCAAAATAACCAGCTGCTAGACAACTGTGGACTTCAATCTTTAAAGAACAGCTCTGTTTCCAGAGTGTTATTCTAATGAGAAGTTACTCTGACTTCCACACACACCTCTCAAAATTCAGAGATAAAGTCAAGCTTAGTTGGAGAGTGCAAACTGGGCAAGGGCAGCATGAGTGGAGTGAGTCACTGACAGGATTTTAACCATTCTGGGACACAAACTGGCCTTTTTAATGGTCAGAATTTCCAGAACGGACGATGCATTAATGGGCTTCACCAAGACACGGTATCATACATGTTTTTACTTGGTGGTGAGGAATGACACATCATTTTACCAATAATGCTTTTCTATACACTTCTTTAGTATTCATTCCTTACTCTCTTAAGCCTTTTTGCTGATTTTGAAGAGCCACAAGGCAGGTTTCTTGGTATGCCTGCAGATCACAGGGTCTGTGGCTCTGAGCAGCGTTGAACAGTGCATGATAGACCACAAAGAAGCTTGATCAAGTATTCAACTTCACCTTTGCTACCGCATCTTCTCACTTTTAAATCCAATCAAAACATGTTTTTGAATGCTACCAATTATTTAAATATTTATATTTTTAAAAAAAGTCAATTAATACTGCAGGGTGTCCAAAATGCGACAAAAAAAGCTCCTGATTGGAAATAAAGAATGGTGGAAGTGCCGTACTCGAGTGCGGGCCGCTGCACCTGGAGAATACAACATTGAGACAAAAGTTCCAGATATTTCAGGAAAAATGCTAGAAACCCAACACATTGTAAGTATAAAATAACAGAAAAAAAATAAGAAAGGCTTTTTAATCTGGAGGGAAACTTCCTCCACAAAGGTGGAGATCTGTGTATTTCTTGTATGCATACAAATTCTATGGAGGTGATTTCACGCATTTCTCCATCTTACTTAAATATGTTATTTTTTATTCTCCACTATTGCAGATTAATCCTGATCTCTTCTAAAATCCTGCCAAACATGCCCAGTGATCAATTACACCAAATTTATTAATTTATTACACCAAATATATAAAAATTAATTTATTAATATTTACTGATTAATATTAATTAAATATAATTAATATTTATTAATTAATATTTACTGATGTCAAAACTCTAGTCCATACGACTTGTTGCAGTCAAAACATAAGTAGTTGTTTTACTGCTTAGCTATATTCATTCCAGTAAAGAGTTGAATATGCTGTTTTTGCACACTTCATCTAAGCTATTATAAAGCCACCATAAATTGTATCCCATTCAGTTTTCCTTCATGAATGAGAGGATGTACTAATTCATAAATGGAAAGCTGTTTTAATGTTTTAATCATGGATTTTTTACTCACATCCTTGCCTCTTTTTAATAGGCAACAATTTTTCCACTGCTCTGCAAGGGACATTTTGCTTCACTGCTGCACGGGTGCCATTTTAAATCAGTCATAACAGTGTAACAGCAGAGCTCAAGGGAGATTGATAATCAACTGAAAAACAGGTATGAGGGCCACTCGGAAACTCCTGCTCTGATTCCTGAAAAAATGTCAAGCTTTGGGTAAATAGGAGAGAAGAGGAAGTTTAGAGCTGTAGGCAGTAGAATTTGGATCTGTGAATTGCTCCAAGTACATGGAGTTATAGAAAAACTGACTGGGAAAAAGTGGGTTGAAAGATGTCAACATAACATTTATGTATTTTTTAAGTATATATGATGCTCTCACAGAAGTCAGTGGCAGTTTTCACAGGAGTATCAAGCAGGTTAGGGGTCCTATGCCGGGTTGCTCTATGCGTCTTCATGATGGTGACCGGGATTATGACAGCATTTTCAAGCACAAACATTGCTCACGTCATCTCTCCCAGATTTAGTTCTCCAAGACTGCTGTTCCCCACAGCAAATAAAACTTCCTGGACTGAAGTCTAAAGGCACAGACTTAGCTTAATCTCTTGCCCATTTTGAAAGCTATTACACAGATATAAGGCATTAAAGTAGGCTGGTGTTCCCTTTTGCACATCCAGATGAATTCACTCTTAGCGGAGAAGTCAACAACTTAATACACTTGTTTACTAAAGATAACCCTAAGAGCTGCTCTGGGACTGAGATGCCTCCACAAGGTGCTGTGGGAGGATACAGTCCCAGTTTTCAACTAAAAGGGTAAGAATATTTTCAGAGCTGTCAGATCTTTCTAAATTAATACCACTTATCTGGTTTCCTTAAAGCTTGAATTTTGGCCTAACATCTGTGAAAGGGAAAACACAATTCTGTAAGCCTTCTGGCAAGTATGGACCAAGGTATGAATAACTTTTATGCCAAACTGCAATTCTCAGCGAAAGTCATATGAATATTTGCTTTGCGGTTTCTCTCAAAAAAACATGATGGCTTTAGTTGAGTTTCCTCTTACGTTTTTATTTGAATTCTCAGTGGATGCAAACCTTATGCAAACTGCAGACAGAATGAAGCTGGAACTCCTGCCAACAAAAACTGCTGAGTTTCACACAGCTTTAAATATTTTACAAGGTCTGAAGCTTTGTTTGCTCTCATTTGAAAGAACTGTTAGGATACTGCTCACAGTTTGCCTGACCTCAGCCTGTAATTTGGAAGGTTTACTCCCAGGCATACCTGTAACTTTCCACTTCACACTCAGGCTCAACTGTTTAGGAAGACTACAGCTATTAGGAAGAACTGAGTGGACAAAAATTGCAGAGGGAGAGAGCGTCTCATTCCGCGACACACTGGCATTAACTGTTTCCAAATTAGGGGGAAAAAAAGTCTTTAGTGATTAAAAATGTTTTAAAGGACAAACAAGGCAATATACTGTGTGAGGTCTGACGTGTATCATAGTAGTGGACATGATGATAATCTAAGAAACGGTCCTTAAAGTGTAGGCTAGAAAGATGTGTTATCGTAGAGTATTTCAATCTGAGAAACAAATATACAATGTCATTAAGTCTAAATGCAGGCAATGCAGTCCTGATCTGAACAGAAATAATCTGTTGCATTTATTTTTTCCAGCTTTTATTTCCAACTACAGTGAAATAGAATAAGGATAATTACAAATCTAAATTTTATAACTCTGAAAACACTGCCTGCATTTAGAGTGGGCCTTACAATAACACATAAACAAGACTTGTACAGAGAAAGAAAAAACAGCAATACTTAAGCTGCAAGAAACTGTAATTTTTACCATATCTTCATATGCAAACAGAAGAAAACTTGAATTGTCTACATTTGTACATCTATGAGTTTTTTAATAGGGTCAATTTCATATTGCTAAAAATCAATGAATCGAAACTGACTGCGAGAAAAAAATGTGAAAGGTGATAGAAAATATTTTAAGGATACTCTAAGTCACAAACAAGACAGGAATTTAAAAAACGAAGAAGTTTCAGAAAAAACACGAAGGCAGTGAAGACAAATTGGGCATATATCTGTGTATAAAAACACACATACAAATGGAAGAAATAAGAAAATGCCATCAAGAAAAATAAATTAAAATCTTAATATTATAGAAAATTAATAAGGAAATCGACAGGTCACAAGGAAATGTATGGACATTACTGGCAAGGACAATAATGGATTTTTCCACACATTGGGAAAAATTGAATAGGTTCCTGATACTACAATTAGCCCATGGCTATACAGATATTGTAAAATGTTAGTAAGAGAGGAAAGGCAGCAGCATCCAGGCATTACCTCTGGTCCATATTCACAGAAGAGAAAGCAGATGCTCTACACATTCCAGGATGATAATCAAACAAATTCCAATCCAAGATTAAGTAAGGATGTCAGCAACAAGTGGAGAACAATAAGGAGATTTTAAAGTCAATGGGTCAATGTAATCTGCAATCAAAAGTTTTAAAGAGCTGAAAAGTTCAGAGTTACCTGAACCGTAACTGTTGCTTTTCAGTAACTGCCAGAATGCTGGAGAACTTCCAAAAAACTAAAAAGAAAAAGCTCCTGGTGAGCAGGTATTAAAAAGGTCAACACTCCAGATAATTACAGATTTATCAACCTGCGACTGTTTCCAACATAATCAACGGCTGAAACAGGCCATTCTTAGTAAAGAATGAAAAAAGGGACTCAAATATGGCCAGTCAATAGAAGCCTAAGGAAAGCAAACTGGTTGCACCAGAGCAGCAAGCAGCAGCTTACAGATCTTTGCTGGGTGCCTGACACCTGAACGGAGCTATTCCTTCTCTCCAAGACTCCCAGGAGCAAATCCTTCTGCCCAGGAACAGTGGGTGCAGCAATCCCATCCTTGCCAACGTCCTCCTCTCCCTTCCTCTGCTCTGGTTCATGCTGCCCAGCAAAGCTGGGTGGCAAGTCAGTCATATGCAGCACAAGCAAAGACCATCACATGGAAGCCCTTCAGAACATGGTGGGCATTCAGGCTGCCTGACTGGGGAGCTTTTTTAACAGTATAAGCCAAAAACAAAGAAATATACACAAACAATGGGAGGTTTTATCCTGTGTCCACTATATCTCAAGGATTCATGGCTTCTTCCTTGTCTCACACATCCAGGCCATGTCATTGCCTTTTCTTTCCTCTTTGCATCTCCATGACATACTTGTTTTCCTATCATTTATAGTTCTCCTATTCTCTTCTTCCTCAAAAACATCATCTGAAAAAAATACTTTCCCACAAATACTTTCTGCTCTTTTCCTTATTTTTTCTCTTTAACTTTTCCATCCTATGTTTACCTCTAACTTCTTTGAACTATACCGTCTTTAGGACAAGGAAACAATCATGTGTCCACAGATGCATTTTTAGGCTCAGTGCTGTGCATTTAGGTGGCAGTACAGAGCTGCCCTGACAAAACCTCTGCTCATCAAACACAGCAATGGAACTGCCTTCTGTCCACCAAGTATCCTACTAATCAGTATACACAGAACAGAAATGCTTAGAAATATCATTAATCACACATTAACACCATTAAATATCAACAACTGAAAAATACTTATATTTGCCATACATATAACTGCCAATTTTATCAATAGAAAATCACAATCTATATAAATTATTCAAAATAGACTATTTTGATTTTGATTTAACGGTTCCTCATTATTCCAATCATTATATCTAGGTAATTCTCATTAGAACTGTAAAAAAACATTTTTAGGATTAAACACACACACAAAAAGATTAGATTAGATTAAAAAAACAGATTAGTTATCTTTACTAAAGTAAAGGTTATACATTTCAGGTACCATAAAGAATTGCAAAACTTCAGTATGTGTAGGGTTAAAGGGTGGAAATGCGCTGTAACTGGCAGTGGAAATTTCCGCCGCGTGCGTTAGGGCAGAGGCAGAGCCTTGCCCGTGGTAAGGGGTGTGCGTGTGTGGGCTCTTCATAAACACCCTGGAATGCTCTGTCACGTTATTTTCCCTTTTGGTTTTCTGACTCGGTTGTGGTTTTGGTCTTCCTGAGTTTTATGGGGTCACAATGTACACAGGTCCACCTAAACCTGTGGGACACTTGCCTAAGAACAAACGGCTGGATTATGTTTTAGTCTGGCCCCACTGCTTTATCATTCTGGTACTGTCTGTATCACTTGCCAGTCTGCCGTTCATTCGTCATTCTCCCTTTGATTATTCAATAGAACCATTCTTTTTTTTTTTTTTTTTTTTTTAATTCTGCGCATCAAACAATTATAGCTACGGGAAGAGTTCTAAGATTTTGGGGACATGTACATTGCTTCTGTCGGTAAAACAGCTCCTTAACTTCTGGACAAATAATTGGTTAAAAGATACAAATGGAAGTTTAGATACACTTAAAGTTGCTTAAGTTACTTAAGTAAAACTTAGAAGTCCCCCTAGAGTCTGCACTGGATCCTCAGATATCCAGTTTATTTGTCAATGAATTGGAAAAGATAAATAACAAAGTTGTCAGAATGACTGTTCAGAAGTAGAGCTGGTTGCAAAAAAAAAAAAAAAAAAATATTCAAAAATAAATATTTTTTTAAAAAAACGAAAATAAAAACCTATACAAAAATTAAAGAAAAAAAATACCTAAATATAAAAACAAATTGTGTTTTTTCAATATTTTTTTGTTTTTAATAAAAAAAAAACAACTCTTAGTCAATAAAGGTAATTTTCTGAAAGCATTAATTCAGTGGGAAACAAAGTTAAACAGAAGGCTCTGAATTATTAGGAAAGGAATGAAGAAAACACAGATGATTATGTCTCTCTAAAAATTCATGTTGTGCATGAATCCTGAGCACAGCACACAGCTTTGTCACCCTGCTAAAGGGAGTGCAATGGGATAAAAGATGTAAAATAAAGGGTGCCAAGGATGGTGGGAGATACAGCTTGTGCGTGAGGGAGACTGAGTAGGAGCCTTCACCTTCAAAAATAGCGAGCCCAGAAAAGCCATGAAATTGTGACTGGAGTATAGAAGGTACGTAGAAAATGTTTTTAAATACTTGCCTCAATAGAAACAGTAGAGGGCACCAATAAAATCTGATTTTACACTGATTCCACTCTACTAGTCTCACAAAAAAGGGATTTTACCATTGGTATAAGAGCACAGTTACCAACATTGACTGACTTCAGCATATCCCACCTGGGCTGGAATTTTAGTAATTACTTCTTTGTTGGTTTTGGTGCCTAACGAGATCTTTGGGAGTCTAGGAAGAGTTACTTCTGTGTTTTCTGCAGGAAACACAAATGACAGCAACAATACTATAGATAAAATTCTACAGTAATAATAATATCTAGACTCATACTATAAACAAATTAAACATAATTATATAAAAATGTTTAATTATATAAGCATAATTAAACATTAGTATTTTTGGAAGTCCTTTTTTTTGTACTGCCTCATTTCACATGTTTTTTAGAGATTTTGATTTAATATAAACAGTCTATGAGACTCAGAAATGAGTAATGATGTGATTTATTAGTACTGTAACCATTAGGCAAAGTAAGGTTCTTGCTCCTTTGTCCTAAAATGATAATATGGATCTAGAAAGAGTTTGGTACATTCGACACAATTGAGCAGGTATGGTCCACAAAATGAATAATCATAGGCTAAGAAACTTGGAAAAGGGAACAGCTGGTGACAGAGGTTTGAGAAAGGGTTAGGAATCCACGAATGCCATATAGTAATAGGGAATGTCTTTCAACATTTCTACTACAAAAAAGCTAGCAAAGGATCAAATTAAATTGCCAGGAAGAAGACTTAAAACAGACATTTTCTTTTCATACAGGAATATTTAAATAGTGGATCTACTGCCATAGGAGTTTGTGGATATAAACAGGCCACAGAGACTACCTATGACAGAGACAAGACATACATACAGGTAAACGTATTTGCAGAACACATTCACTTGAAACTAGAAGGATCTATCGAAAGAAATACTGCTATATTCCTGTCCTGCTTGCACACTCCTCCCCTAAGCAGCTAGTTTTGGCCACTGAAAGGGACACGATTCTGGGCTGGGCGGACTTTTAGTTATTACAATACACAGATATTGTCAGATACTTTTCAGATTTGCTTAAGAAACCCAGTAGAGATGGTCATGCAGCTTATGGAACTAACATTAACTAAATACAAGTAAGATCACTGCTGAAGATGAAAGAGGAAAAAATGTAATTTAGGTGTACTTGATTTATGATTAACTTTCAGGATATATATTAACTGTTTCGAATGGTTACAGGCAAAAGAAATCAGCAAATGTAAGAAGCCAAGAAGGTTTGCTTTAATAATGAAACTTTTTTTCCCCTTAGGTAAATATTCAATACTTTCTGGAAATAAGATATGCCAGTAATAATATGGCAACGAGAACTATATTTTTGCTTTTTAAGGAGATAAAAGTCAAGCAGAAAGCTGTAATCCATGCAATATTTCCTGTGATGATTTCTTCTAGACATTCTGAGTTTCTTGAATGTTTGATAGGATCAAAACCAAGTGTCTCCAACATAACAAGTATGATTTTCCCCTGTCTTTGGATGTACTTAAAGCATTCTGATTTATTTTGGATGTACTTTAAAGAAGGCATTTAGATGTGCTCACTGGCATTCTGTGGTAAGCCTGCTGTGAATTACTCATTTTCTGTTCCAAGGAGAGTTGCATCTTTCCTTAGGAAGGATCAGCAGCCCCTACTACTGCTTGCTGTAATTTGCAAGTGCATTTTCTATCCTTGATTTATAAAGCTTATGTGGCACAGATACCCTCTAGAAAACAGAGCATGGTTGATACCCATTGCTTCAGCTTAGACATCACTGCTGAAACTTATTTACATTAATTTGCAGCTCTAAGGAACTGTGATAGGTGTAAAGTTGTTATCATCGCTGTATGCTTTGCTAAGCAATTATTTATTCCTTCTTACAATGATCGATGATGGCTTATTTTTATGTGAAGATCTAAAGAACAAGGTTTAGTTGCATCTATTTCAGGAAATTCCTCTTCTAATTTATTTCGCTGCTTGGTGAATTCTTAGTCTTACGGATTACCTGAGGCCACTTAGCAGAAGTCAGAGAGAGCTCAGAAACTCTTTCACAGGAAGTTCCTTATTTGGTTTTAATTTAGAACAAACTCAAGTATATTTTAGCTTTATTAAGCCTATCTTAAAAGAGTAATTTGAATGAAATATTCTGAACAGGAATTTTCAGAAACAAAATATATGCTGTAACTTTATAAACATAATTGAGTAGAACTGACACAATTATTATCAAATTCATTCTACAAATTGTCAGAACTCAGGTCAAGAATATCATACCTTCTGAGCACCTTTCTAATGGAGAAGGAATTACAGGTACAGGCACTCTTCGCAACAGCCAATATCCTCACCTCAGACAGGATTCACAGGTTTCAAAGATAGAGTCATAACAGGAAAATAAATAAGCAAAAAAATAGAATCAGGGGAGGCTATGTAGCAGAGAGATGAAAGTACTTGGAAATAAATCAAACATGCATATCTTCTGAATGATGCAGAACCACCTG
>JAWLRI010000673.1:1890408-1903210 GCA_034781795.1 Crypturellus tataupa
AGATCTTCCAAACCTGCCTGGATGCCACCCTGTGCCACGTGCTCTGAGTGTCCCTGCTGGAGTAGGGGGGTTGGACTAGATGATCTCAGGAGGTTCCCTCCAACCTTAACCATTCTGTGATTCTGTGAATTAGGCAGTGAGAACACTATGAAAATCAGTACCCATTTCCCAAGTGTGTGAACAGCACCTTTTTGCTCACAGTCTTCCATTGAACAGTGTGGACGCTGTGACTTGGAGGGTACACTCATATATACATGGATTTCCCTGGAAAATTACAGTCTGTTGTCTGATCCATGATAGCTGACGACGAAGCTTTAGCTGTTTTATACTAATATTTCAATAACACCACAATTTATAAACTGAATAAAGGTTTGCAGTGGACCAAAGACAAGATGGTCAGAGATGACAGCTAGAACAGATCCAGCTGAAACATTTTTTCCACATTTAAATGAAAATGTATAATGCAGCTACCCTCTGAAAATAAATATTTGGCATTTAATAGATTACAAATATTTAATATAGTTATTTCAGATGTAAAAAATAAAATGTACAGAGTCTGCACTACATTCCTGCTTTCAGATGGTTAGATATTATTTTATAATGTATGGAAACCTTTCAAAGAAAGCTGCAAAATAGGTGGTAATAAATTATGATTCCTGTTTTAGGATGGTTAACAGAGAAAACTCTAAGACGAATATTCAAAGCTAGGCACTGTACTTCCTGTCTTTTAGATCTTCTAACATGTAAATCGACCATTACAAAGAGGATTAACTATTAGAATTGTGCGACTGAAGTCCAACATTCAGCCCTGTTCTTTATTCACAGCCAGAGTAGACCAGGTGTCCAGAATCCTAATGCTCCTCTTTTCAACTTGGGTTCATATGCTCTGCATACTAAGCACAAGTCGTCATTGTTTTCTAAGTTTAATTTATTGGTGGCCTTAACAACTGGCTATTTTACTGCTAATTGTACTTTAAATGCCTAGTACAAAATCAAACAGCGATTGGGACTCTAAACACGCACTTTCATGAAGTAAAATTATTTTTAAAAATAGCTATTTATTTCACTTCACAGTTTCTTACCAGAGAATTAGATTTCAACTCAAACCATTTTCAGGCTTTCTCATATAATAATCACACAAAAATTACCTCATGATATTTTAATTATCTTAATGGCTTAAACTTACTCTTTACTTAAGAAAGCTTTATGGGGGCACTAGAATTGGGAAGATCATATTAGAAAGCATTTTCACAAGTTAAAATAATTTAATCACTGGCATGGAGTTATGTCTGTATCATTAAAAAATGAAGTTTCAGGTATCTGAGAAACAGCCTTCTGGCATGTCTTGCAAGAACAGGCCTAAATAGTCAAGAAAAAAAAAAATCATTTTGCAGAATTTGTCTTATCAACCTAAAATCCTCCATAGTTTCAATTTGTAGTTGCAAAGTATATTTATCCTAATGATAATAAGCCAAAGGGTGGCACAGAATGAGAGGACCACCATTTCTAAACAAGAATCTGGATGTTATTCTGGTACATTCTGCAATCCATATCTTCTAAGAAGTAATTTCTGCTCACAAGAAGAGAATATAGCCCAGTGTGACTTGCCAGCTGCCTTGGGATCTGCCTAGCAGAACAACTCCATGCACTATTAACAGCTAGATTTTCTCACTGGGACTCCGAACATTTTCCAACTCAAAGGAAAGAAGTCTTTTATTAGCCCATTTTTCTATGAAAAAAAAAAAAATCAAATTTGAAGAGTGTAATTAACTTGTCCTGTGACACATAGAAGACCTTACAGCAAAGCTGGAGATATACACTCAGCTTCTCATTTCCATCTTGTGTGCTAATAAGAAAACCATTTTTTTGCATCAAATAATGAGGGTTATGCTGAGCTTCACAAAATGCTGCTCAGATGAGGGAAGGAGCTTGATCTTACACTTCATTCAATTGCAAAGCTAAAGTAATCTACATTTTACCTCTGTGCATAATGATATGGTATGCACTGGATAAAGGGTTATCCAGGGCACCTCCTTGCCAAGCAAGCTTGAGTCCCTCTGGTCCTACAACCTCAAATAGTTCGATGTCCATTATGGGAATTACTGTCCTAAAAGTATTCATGCTGTTGGCCATTGAATAGCATCTGATGCTCATAAAAGCATTGAAGTGGTTTCAAGTGCTTGGAATAAAAATAAGAATATAAATACAAAATTTAATGCTGATAAGAAAAGTATCAAAACCAAATTATATTTCACACTCTCAATTTCAAAGTTACATCCTGGTCACAAATGCCACTTGTAAAATTATAAATATGAAATGAATTTTATTTTAATGAAATTTCTTTTGTTAAAATTTATTTAAACTTTAAATGTGTTTTGAAATCTGTTAAAATTTGCTTATGGGTTTTAATATATGATAAACAGTCACAGTATTCTGGGGAAAATGCAAGTTCATGTATACTCTGCCACGTAAGTCCTGGAATTGAAACCATCCCCAAGTGACTTACAATCTCTATTAATTTGCAATCTCTATTATCTCAGTTAACTCACCCACTGGTGAAATGCAGACCTCTTCCTTCCAGCCTTCAGAAGAAGAATGCAGTAACTGTTTTGTAACATGCAGCTACTCTGTCAAGAGTGGGATAAAACTATAGGGTTGCTTCAACAGATGTTAGCCAGACTGGATTTTCTTCTTTAATTTCTAGACAAGACAAAAAAGTCCTGCTTTTAAGAATAGTATTGTATATGAGTAGCATCAGTATTCAGATGAGGGAAGGATCTTGATGTGGCACTTCATTTGTAAGCTAAAGAAATCTACATTTATGTGGCATTTCCCATTGGAAGATAACTAAGGGCTTTTCAATGATTTATGAGCTGACATTGATTTATGAGCTGATTTATGGAAGACTTTTCTGTTTTATTTTGTTAAGGAAGAGTGAGGCAGAGAAAGACTGTATTTTCAAAAATAGCTGTGAGAGGCCGGTTTTGGACAGCTACGACTTTTTTGTGAGAACATGATGCTAAACTTCTAGTACACTGCTTTATTGGAGTGATAACCCACAAACACGCAATGCTTTTAGATCAAAGATCAACTCTCCCCGGTGGTCTTGAAAATTGTGGGTGCTTTTGGAAGTTTGGAGATATATGGCATCTCAAAAATATGCAGGAGTTCTCTGAATGTTCAATATCAGAATACAGCTCTCCTGAATAGGATTATTCCTCTAGAATTCTCCTGGACTGCCTGTTGTATTGCATTCAAAGAGCTTTTAAATATGCTCTATGGAGGTCAGCAAAAGATAGAGCAGACAATGTATGCAGTCCAGCGAGTTTAGCAGAACTAAACTGTCATTCCTTTCCATGATGACTTTGGCATTTTACTGCTAAAGGGATTGAGTGAAATTTTTTTTTACGAAGAGCTACTTAATTAAAGGAGTCACACAGAAGAACAAAAGTACATATTTTTTCTGAATCTATAAAATCATTTTCTGAATCTATGAGTTCATTCTAGTTCTCATCGATCATTTCCTGAAGAATGGTGTTTCTCATCTTTTTTCCAAGGCCAACAATAAAGTCTATGAAAGTGTTAAGTGTAAAAGAGCATTTGAAAGCAATATAAAATAGTTTTAGCAGGAAGGTGTCTAGCTCCTATTTGTGTTAGTGGGGCCCATATGAATGCAGCTTAGGTCAAAATATGCTCCAAGTGATTTTTATGGTTGGTGTTGATCCATATCTCACAGAAAAAGGTAAAAAGATTCCCACTGAGAGAATTTACAATGGAAAAGGTACTGTCTAACTTGTAGAGCCAGCACAATCATTGTCAATAGGAATCATGCTCGCATCCACACATAGAAGAGTGAGGAATAGCAAAGAAAACCCCAAAATAGAAAAACTGATTCTACCTACCTCTATATACGTATAAAGAGTCATAGCATGTAGTAGTTATACATTTAAGTATAACACACAACTGAGGAGGGTCTTCATGCTATACAATTATTCAACAAACAAGAAATAAGAATTAAAAACTCAGGGATCAAATTAAAATCTAAATTTATTAAGGTTCTGTTGGACACTGAGCCTTACATTTGTTTCTATTCTAACTATGGCTTCTATTGTAGAACAGGTGCTTATAGACATGCAAGACTTGCAATTTAAAAGCTACATAACACTAAGCTTTTCCTATTGAAAAGTTTGCTGTACTAGAACACTGTTAAATTTGGTTGAATCTCCTGAGCTTGTGGGAACAGCTCAGAAAGATGCATTTGCAAAATTATTCCATTAGTCCATTATGTTCTGATTTACAACAGCCCCCTACCTGCTAAAACCACCACAGCTTAAACTAGTCTTCTCTCTACCCAAGTCATTCTTTGATTAATCTGCTAAATGGCTGCTAGTCAAGCCACCTATATTCATTTAACAACAAAAAATATTTTATTAAGATTATATATTCAAAATCTTTGTTGTCCTCCAAATTACAGTGCAGCTCAAATAAATACAGTTTACAAGCAAACAACAAGGGAGTCAAACTCTCTGGAGTCCTCTGGAGTCATTTCATTCATGCCTGTCCATTTACTCTATCCATACCTCTAACATCTTTCTTAATTTAGCAAAGTTTTTGTGAGCTTACCAGCACCTTAAGTGTACACTGAAATCAGTGCTTTAAAAGGGGAATGTCTCACTTCCCTCAAGGTATATCATGCGTGTTGTAGCTTTGCAAAGTGAAACTTGTTCTTCACTTTATATAGCAAATACAGTCTTTGAGAGAGAAAGTCAAGCTGCTGGTGCTAGAACATGAAGAAATGCTAAAAAATAATTAACCCAAGTAAGTCATTTTTCCTCCCTTCATTATAGCTTCCCTATTTTTAAAATGAGTAAAAAGATACTGAGTTTGCAAAGTACTTCAAAATCTGAAGATGGAGAGCACCATCTTTTAGCAAGAGAACTAGTTAATATTTTTATCATTGCTAATGTTAGCAATAATGAATAAAATCTAAATGTTGGCAACGTAGCTAGCCCACAGAAGTTTTACTAAATTAGATTCCCTATAGACATACAGATAAATGTGAATATACATTTATTTTGTTTTCTTCTTAAATATCATAACCTTGTCAAGTGGCTTTACTGTAAAAGATTATTTGGCAAACTGAGGTACATCAGCATTCTTTTAAACTCTCATTGGGCAAAAGATTCTGGATATTTGATGAAAAACATTAGTCTGAAAAGACATGCCAGAAACTTTAAAAAATAGGAAAACATATACAATAATCTGATAGTACATACAATACACGTATACTTTTTCACGGTACACATGTATCTCCTGAAACCATTCTTAAGAAACGAAAACAAAGGCTTGTCTCTCTAATACAAGTTCCTAGGTTTTCCATAAAAAGGCTACACTCCCGTAGACATAGGTTTTAACATTGCTTTCAGCACTTCAAGTCTTTTTCCTTTGTTTAGACATCCAAACTCTTTAGTTCATCCAGTCTATCTTTCACCAGAAGTAATTTGTTGATATTTTCATGTCTGACCCACAGAATAAAATACCACATGCTGAAGCAGTGAAATATGTATTATTTCATCTCTACAGCAGCAGCATCTCCTTATATGATGTTAATATATTCACTTATTATAAAATAATATTCAATATCATTCCTTAAGTTGAGAACATGCATAAGGATTTTTCTTTGGGTTTTTGGTTTGGTGGGTTGCTCTTCCTAGTGCTTGTGGGATGGACAATTTCCAATTTCTTCTGTTTTTGCATGGAGATTTGCTTCATGGAGTCATTCTGACCATAATTTTAATATTTGGCCCTTATGGGACACATAGCGTCTTGTAATGCCCAAAGTCCAAAAGTCATCAGGAGAAAATTAAAAGAAAATATAATGCAAAAATAAGATATTTGCATCTGTATATAAAAATATATATATTCAGACATGCACATTATCTACACAAGCATTATGCTGTGTCCCTTTAAAGATGTCACAAGCACTGGCCTTGCCAGAAGTATTTTTGGTATTCTATAAATTTGCATTTGGAAAAGAATTTGTGAATAAAATTATATTAGCAGATGTTTGATTTTTCTGATAGTCAGTCGCTCATAAATTGTTTGAAATTATAAGATTTCAGCAATTATTTTCCATAACCTGGAAAAACTAAATTGGCAGGAATGTTTTCATGGGTATGGCCAAATAAATAGTTCTTGGTGACAGATGCCAAGAGATTACCCTCAATAGATACATCCTCCCACAGACCTCTCTGTAGTGACACTGCAGCAGGTGAGTGCTAGAGACCAAAGCCTTAGCAGAAATCTTGTCCTCTGGCGATACAACACAGCCACGGCTTATTAGTTATCAGAGATTGCATTTTAATTTGTGTATTAAGCACAATTCACACATGTTGCTTTTGGGCACCTCTGCAATGAGAATGTTCTATGGCATTACAGAATCTTGTTTGTAGAAGGCCTTGAAAGCAGAGAAGCAAAGTTTATAGGAAGAGGATACTGGTCTCTCTTAGACCAACTAAGAAAGTTGGGAAAAAGAGAAAAAATAAGTCAGTTTTATCCTTTATTTCTTTTAACTAATTTTAAAGTGATTTCTACAGAACTGTATCTGCTTTGCTCTGCCAAGTTACATTTTTCCCAAGTCTCTTTTTTTTAAAAATGACTGAGATCTTTCTGAAATCTTGGCTTCAAAATTAAACTCACTAAGCTTCCATCAGGCTCTGAGATACAGTAAGATATGCAGAAACTTTGCTCTGGTTTGTGTCTTCCAGAATGCTCTTTACAAAACCATGACTACTATCAAGTCAAGTCTTGTCTCTCATTCGTGCCCCAACTTCTTGAATTGTAATTTCACTGTAGTATTCTGCAGCACTGCAGTATTCTGCAGCTTCTGTCTCAGAATTTTCTGCTATTGAAATTAAATTTTATAAACATGGTTGTTAAATAAATCAGTCATGGTGCTAACATTCAGGAAGACAGAAGTGAAATATTAATGGGAAGTACTAGTATTTTATATTAACATTGAAAGCAATGGAGCTGACAGTGTCAGCTGCGCTTTTTTTTGGTCGGACTTACTGGCAAACTATAATCATTTGTTTTTCCTTTTAAAATACAGTTCAGTGCAGACATGACTGTCGTTCTTTTTACTGGCTAAGGGAGCACAAAATCCACAAGGAGGACGGAAGGTGCCTGTTTCAGAAGTCATAAATTGTGCCGTGCTCTGCATGGGGAGCTGTGAGCTGCCATTTGCCTTGCTTACTGCAAGGTTATGATACTGCGCGCATGTTTAACATAATACTCTGCGCATGAAATACAGCTAAATTATTAAGAAGTGTTAGAAAATCTTTTAACATTTTTAGGTTTTGGAGGATTTTTTTTTTTTTTTGTATCTATAGTAATTCCAACTTGCGCATGTGACCTCCAGAATCCCAAGGAAGAGGGAGCAGCAGGAGAGCCCTTCCTGGGGGCGCGTGGGCACGTGCTGCCCGGCCGCGCAGCGGAAGTGCCGAGCAGGATCGCGGAGCACATTCTGTCTCAGAGCTGCTCTTTTCCACAGTGCATCGGGACCTCACAAACAGGTCACAACAGTAATTCCGGGAAAACACAACAGCCGGAAAGTGCGATGTTTTTGGTACAGTGACTGCAGCCTTAAATACGCAGCGTTACTGAATCCCATTACTCACGATGCCCAAAGAAACCTCCGCTCTTTTGAAGTGCCATTTAAGGATGGCAAGTGCTGGTGTTTGGAGGGGAAGCTCCCCTCGCTCTCCGCCGGCGACAGGAACTGCCCACAGGGCTGCTGTTTGTGCGCTGGCGGCAGCTCCCTCACATCCCACCCTGTTTACAACTGCTATGGCAACTCCAACTGCTATGGCAACTATTAATAAACTGCCGCGGGCTCGGAAGAGAGAAGAAAAGAAGAAGAAATCAAAGAGGAGACATTTAGCACCAAACTACAGGAAGATAAAACATTTAGATTTTCAGCTCCCTTAGTGCAGGACTAGATTCCATTTCCTTTTCTCAGGCAATGAATGAAGCAGCAGGATGGATGGGAGAGAAAAATCAGATTATCAGAATTTCCCCTGCAAGCTTCAGTTTCCCATGCTGAGCTGTTCCCAGCTTTCACCAGGCTCTTGAGTGAAGAATTAAAAAGCTTCATTAATAAACCTGATTTTAAAATCAGCCATTACTACTGTTTTTACTAGTCACATGGATCATATAAGTACTTAAGCACCAAACAATTCTTAGTAGCACAGGAGTATCACACAAAGCTCTCTCTGAAGATATCTTACACAACGAGTTAGTAGTTACAGTTTTGTGTATTACCCACGAGGTCTTACAATTATAAAGTAAAGAAAAAAATGCAAATTATACAACTCTCTACCACAATTAGCAGTAATTAGAAATGGAATTATAAAATAAGGATTCAGAAAACTGCTTGTCAATGCAGCATGATTCCTTTCTGAGTTTTTTTTTTCCTTCTGATTTACTTTATGCAGAGAAGCTAATGTTGCAGTGCCAGAAGTGACAGATGCCACACAGGCTAAACAGAAGCTCTCCGTCTGCAATATTTTAAATCTCTGAACAGAGGGATCATCACTATCCATAAATCATGTCAATGAAATCTTGTGTGAACATGAAACAATTCTGGTGCCACTAATACCAGCTCAGCACCCAAAAGCTGGTGGAATAGAGTTAGATAAGATAACAGAAGAATAAAGATGGTGATAGGAGAGCTGGTATGAAATCGACAGACTAATGTAAGGTGGCTAATGAATGGTAACAAGGTGTCAAAGAAAATATTTAAGGCAGAGACTTATCAGGAAGAGAGGAATTATCTTATGGAGGTGAAAGGAGGATGGTGTAGTGAAAAAAAAAACTTGGAAAATAAAAAATGGAGCTTCATTGTGGAGCAGACCTAGGAGCCAGCCCGACCACAGTATGGCTGGGCTGGAGCTCAGCTGGAGGTTATGGGGTCCAGGTTTGTGGAGCTTCCACCGAGTCTTTGGTCTGTCCCAAAATATCCTCCATGATTGGGCAACAGGCACTTTTCTGCTGAAGATTAGCCTTGCCCTGCACTTCCAGGAACATTCACCTCCTCATAGCCTCTCACGGACCCTCCTACTCTGCCATCATCTTGCACAAAGTCCCTCTCACACAGTCTCGTCTTTTGGACTCTTACCTGGGGAGAAATCTGAGCTGTTCTCCCCAGCTAGTCCCTTCTGCCTCAGTCACAGCAGGCGCAAGTGCTCTGTGTGGATCACTTTCTTAAACAAAAATATATTATCTGCATCTATCCTTGCTTCATTAGTAGAACCACCACAAAACACACATTTCAGAGTTCTCCAAGAAAAAGGAGAACGTGTCCTTCAAGCGTAAGGTTTCATACGCACTGCCAGGTACTTTTTGCTTTCCAGAAGCTCTCATAAAGCAAAAGGACATGTTTTAAGGTAATGCTTGACATTTACTCCAGGAAGATGGCAAAGATATCAGAAAGCAAAACAGTCATCTGGAAGCGGGAAAGTACCTGTGGCAGAATTCGTTCCAAGGCAGTGTAGGAGACAGACGAGCAAGGCCAGGAAATTGTTATTCTACAGCCTCTGCCTCTGAACAGTGGTTACGCCTTACCATTTCGTATCGATAACTATCAGTGACAAATAGGAGAACTCTCTGGTCAGAAAGAAATCTTTCCAAGAGAGCACTCTGTGGTAGTGATGTAAGAGGGAAAATCCATCTTTTTTAGACCCACATTTTCAACTGTCTCTGTGTAGTTTTCACACAAAACTCAGCTTGCAATAGAACACTTAATTTACATGCAATTATTGAAGTCACACATGCAAGTTAATTACTTATATAAAATCAGCAACATTTTGTTCAAAGCTTAGTGCTAAGTGAACTGAGGGTTTATGTATAAGGCTCAAAGTAGCAATTTATTATTCATAGTACGGTATTAGCTAAGGTGTTGAGTGAGGTGTCACACCATGAAACTGGTTAGCACCATTTCAAATCATAGGCTTATTTCAAGAGCTGTTCTATGAAAAACACATTAAGGGATATAATCTCTGTGCTGGCATAAGACACATCACCTGAACTTCTTTTGACACAAAAGTAAGAATACAAAAATGTCCTTTCCTTTTTCCCCCCTATAAATTAAGTACCTAAAGCTTTGAAGTCGTCCCTACAGTCTTTCCCGAGTTGTCCCCTAGGCTCAGTCATCTCAAGTCCAAAAATTCTGCTTTGCGCTAGTATGCTTAATGCTGCAGTATGTAAGAGTTAAAATCCAGGGTGCTGATAAATTCCCTAGAAGTGAATGGCACAGAGTTACATTTCTGGATAGCAGACGGTGTAATGTTACCTAATCCAGGTAATAGGAATTAATCCTATTAAATCCAGGTAATAAGGAAAAAAAGTGATTGGGAGTGCTGTGTCTTGCCTGTCTCGAGCTGCAGTTGGACACCTTCGGGAGACTTAATTCCAAGCTCAGTGCCCTGGGATACATGTTTCTCCTGGCACTTTCGCACTTCTCTGCTCTGCCTTCACACAGGGAGTCACTCCAAAATCAAGGAAGCCCCTTGAGCTGAAAACAAGTAATTTTGTTGTTGATGTCACAATGCTAATCCTCAGCCAGATCAGTCCCCCAAACCAGCCAGCTGCTTAGCTTGGCCAACATTTGTGCTGGCAAATTAGACTTTTGGCAGCAGCTTGAGCAATGGCTCAAATAGTGAAGATACTGCAGCTTGAGGATGTGGTGTAACAGCGCAGCTAACTGCATCTCCTGCTGAGCAATGCCCAAATGGGCAGACCAGTCCTCCCATCTGTTGCTGTTGCTGTTTCTACTCGTTCTCTTGCACCACATGACCCTTAGGTTAATCAGTAAGCTAAACTAACTTAGAACTAATCCTGTGGGGAAAATAAAAAGTCGAGTTCCCATCAGGTCTCTAACTGGCTCTCCATGCAGTCAGATGATCATCAATATCATGTGAAACACAGGCGTGTGGTGAGGGCAGGACACACAGGGAATGAGACAGGACAGGCAGGACTAATGGTTAAGAGCAGGCAGAGCTGCTTGGTGGACACGGAGAGTCATTTCCATGGGTGACACCAAAAGCCAAGCCATGCATTTCACTGCTGGCACACTTTGTCCTTAGCAGAGTAAAAAATGCAGGAATTGGTAGTTTTTACTTCTAGTATAGGAGTCTGGTGCTTTGAGCACTTGCCCAGCACTTGCCCATTATGAGGCATTGGTCACATTCAGTCACCTTAAGGGATTTTCAGTGATCATTTCTTTCTGAAAATTTACATTTAGATCTCTCAAGAATCAAGGGTGCCTGAGTACAGCATTTCACTGTTCATCATAAAGCACATAAAGTAACTACAAAGTCATGTGGGAATTAGAAATGAGATTTTCAAAATTTGCAGTTAATTCTCTTAACCTCCAAACTCTTTTTATGAAATGAATTCATATTCTATTGTGATTTCTATGATATTTGTAATGTCGAGAAGTACATTTTGTCCCCACACAAGAACAGATATGTTTAAAAGATTCTCTCCACTCCGTGCAGTACGGCTATGACCTTAACTTCCTGTTCATTGGGCTCCTGCTTTAGTTTGGATATCCAAATCCCTGAATAGTGATATAAAATAGTCTGTCTTTTCTTTTACTTTCTTTTACTTCTTTTACTTTTCTTTTACTTTCTTAAGTTTTTCAACTTAATATGCAACATTAGTTAGTCCTAAAAACACTTCTCCAGGTTTTAAGGCATTCAGCCCATTGCCTACTTACTGTTAGAAGTCTTTATAGACATCCAAGTGCTAACAAATGCAAAATAAAAGAACCTGCTTTTTCATGTTGCCAGAGAAAAAATTCAGACCAAAAAAAATCAAAAAAAAATTGTTCAAGATTATCTAAACTTCTTTGGGAACATGAGTCTTAGTAATTGAGCTCTAGTAATGGTAATTCCTGCATTTTCATGCATACACATCAGCTGAAACAATATATATGTAAGTAGAATTGTAGTACGTAGTCACTGCTAATGTTTTTATCGTGTTACACAGATACCAAGTCAGAGCTTCTATGGTTCCAGGCTTTACAATTTTGGGGAGGGCTAGTAAAAAGTACTTAAAACTCAAGTCTTTCTTAGTCCACATCTTTGGCAAGATGAAAAATATAAAATAGGCACTCAAAGTGAATTTGTACACAATTTAAAACCTTCGGGTTGTAACCATACCTGCAATATCTAAAGTTATGGGCCAAAACTTTTCTACCGCATAAACTCCATGTATCCTGTATAAAATGCATCACACTGTCTACTATCCACATTCCACTTGAGACTATCTAGATTCCAAAGCCACAAATTCCTCTGTCTCAGAAAAAAAAATAGAAAAGATTTATTAGAGACATTCTATCCTTAATGAGATCACCTCAGTTAATTTTTTTTATATATAATGGCTGCATAATAGAAAATATGTAAGCTATTCAGAACCCACAAGCACTCTGGGAAGCAAAGTGAAGGATGCTGGAAACTCTGAGGCTGTCCTGGTATCAGTCTTGACAAGAAGAGCCAACTGTGGATCCTCCTGAGGCAGCAGTCACTGTGATGCAAACTTCAAGAAGGGGATGCCGAAACGATTAAAACAGAGACAACACTAAATAAAAAAGAGGGATGTGTGCTATGCTGCTCTGCAGTGGAGAATGAAGCTGATGCTTGCCCTCAGCTGGAGAGTCTTAGTGAAGGCAAGAATTTGTCCTGAGGGTTTATGCACCACAGAAGTAGGTGTAAATTATCTAGTTGTTATCTTCTCCAAG
>JAWLRI010000673.1:1909449-1920475 GCA_034781795.1 Crypturellus tataupa
CAAATTTCTGTGTCTCACCTGAATTGGAAGTCTCACATTTCTCATCTGCTTTGAGACTCTGCTTTTTGCTCTTCATTAACAAAGAGCCCAACGCACGACTGGGATGAGAGCTTGTGCCAGGAGCTTCAAGACCAAAGAGCAGATTTATAAATAAAACAATAAAGAATAGAAAAACAAAAGCCACTTTAACCATACAAAGTCATCGTACATTCATCCCCAGAGAATTTCACTCATTGCCATATTTGTGAACAAAAGGGAGAGGCATGCACAAGGAGGAAGGGCAGATAGACTTTCATAAGGTTACAAAAATGTAGCTAGGAGAATAAAAATGCTTAAGATGGTGCTGTACCTATTCAGAACATTCAGAGCATCCTACACATTTGCTGACAATAAAAATAAAATAAAATAAAATAAAGTAAAACTTTTCTAATTCTTGGGCCAATCTTGGGCCAATCTTGTTAGAATTTAAAATGAGAAAATGCAGGAGAGAGGAGTTAATGTTTTCCTAGCTGCAAGACTCTTATTGAAATATACTGCAGAATGCTATGCTGATGACCCCCAAAATAGTTTAAAAAACATTTCCAAAAAGACATGATCTGTTCAGTTTCTCAGAGTAAGCTATAGGCGCAATGAAACAGAGAAATCCTGATTAATTTATTCTTTGAGTAATCCTTTTAAGACTGTTCTATCTCAACTCTTCAATGTGAAACTTTTCAATTTACATGTTTATTTGTGAGTAGTACAATTTTCACAGAACTACTTTGATTTAAAAGTATGCATATATTTACAGTTACATGTATGATTATAGAAAAAAAAAGATCCAAATGAGAAGAAACTGGACCCCTAGATTCTGAGGAAACAACTGAGATTAATGGCAATTTAGGAACATTCTACCTTAATAATTTGCCTAAAAATGATATTACACACAAGGACAATGAGAGGATTATCCAATGGGAAAAAGGAAAGAGCAACTGAAAAACCACATTCCAGGTGAAAGCAAAACTGATTGTTTACTGATGATACATATCTGAGATAACGTCCACCCCTGAATCCTGGGAGAAATGCCTTTCCAGGATTACCTAACAATTTCTATTTTATAAATTCCACACTTATTCATTCATCTGATTACAGCGTGTCCTTCACCCTTCCTATACTATGATGTAGTTTTTGAGGCATTAAGGGGATTGTGCTAAAGTTGCAATTTTTAACAGAGTCCGAGGAAAGTTCAATTGTATGGGGACATGTTTGGTAGGTTACACAACAGTTGGTAGTTGGCAGAAGATCCTAAACGTTGATCCTGATGGT
The DNA here is from genome assembly GCA_034781795.1 of Crypturellus tataupa. NCBI lineage: Eukaryota > Metazoa > Chordata > Aves > Tinamiformes > Tinamidae > Crypturellus > Crypturellus tataupa. The sequence goes on from JAWLRI010000673.1 coordinate 1,910,755, forward strand.
TCATCCAGTAGTATGTATTTCTGGTAATGCAAGGAAATTAAGGGTTATGGTTCACATCTATTTAGAGTGTAATTTTGTGATACATTGAAAATGTGTAAATACAGCCTGCATTCAAATTATTTACAGAATAAACATTACCTATACAAAACCTATACTAGCATTAGTATCAATGGGATTAGTCAGAAGGGAAGTTTGTAGCATTTTATACTACTTTTGCTCTTCTTTTAGACACTAAAATTCTCTTAGATAGAGGGATAAAGAATCTTTAAGTATCACAGGAAAAAAAGAGAAACTGTTCACATATCATTAAGAAATACAAAATAAAATATTCTAATCCAAGGTGAAGATTAATTTATCTTCATGGTATTCACATAGTTCCATCAACAGCAAATATTATTCCTACTGTTCAAACAAGATTTCAAAGGCTCTAAATACATTTTGTGGAAACAAGCATCCTGAGTTTCATTTCTTACTTGGCTGTTGTAAACCTTAATAGCTCATGATTATACAAAGTTCACAGCATCTTACTTTAAGATGATTCAGTGCAACATGACTAAAAGCTACTGAGTGTGAGCATCTCATTTCATTCATCTCTTATTTTGTTCTCCTGTCTGAGTCACTGAATCACTGGATTTCAGTCTTTAATAACTTATCGGAAACCTGGTCAAAGAATGAAATGCTTTCAAATTCCCAGGCTCAACAGGAACTCAAGAATAAAAAGCACTTTCAAGAAGTACTCTGATATGAGCGAGAATGAATGCTGCTTTAGAAATACTATTCCCAGCACTATTTTGGGCAAGGTATGTTTAACGTGGTAGTGCAAGCTAATTATACCGAAAACTTGATAGTGATTGTAAGGAATTAAGGAATCATCAGGAACTTGATATCAAAGCACAGCTGACCGGCATCCTATTGAGCCCTGGCAAATGGCTCCACGCTCAGCAAAGCTGTGGCCCCAATCCCCAACCATGGGGCTTCTGCTGGAGCCAAGCAGGAATTGGGAGACCCAGGCCCCCCTTGTTTGGTCTGGGAGCTCTGCCGGCCCATGGAGCAAGCTGGGACTTGTGCTGAATGGGACCCATTCACCGTCCCCTTCAACGAAGTAAAGCACCCAGTACATCACTGTTTTGAAGTTAACACTAGGTGGTAGATATAACTGGAAGAAATACAGACATTTTTGGAGCCATGTGAAAGGCTTGTATAAAGCAGCACTTCAAATGTATTGTCTCTTGTTCCCCACTATTTTGGCCATCTCTTTTTTGTTTTGCAAGGTATCTTGCTGTTTACTCTGACAGTAAACAACTAACAACTGTTTGGTTTAACAAATTAATTAAAATATTTCCTTTTTTTGGTATCCAGTTTGAGGGCCGAAGAGATAGCCCTGTTTGGAGGGGAAGAGTCGAAGCCCTGGTAGCTGTAAGCAGAAATCTGTTCCATTCCATACTTTCTACAATTGCTTAGTTGGAGGAGGGAGGGTTTTCTACCTAGCCAATTCTCAGCATGCTGCTATGCCAGAGCATATTCATTGATGTATAAAGATACTCACAGCTACACACTTGTGATACTGACTCTTCCATGACTTCAGGCAACATGAGTGGGACCTTAAATCCCATTCCCTGATTCTTTTGCAAGAGGGTATAAGCAGAACACAGGGAAAATGTGAAGATGAAGAAGGAGAAGACAAAGTCAGCTTAGAAAAAAGAACAAAATAGCAGGATTAAAGAGCATGCAGGGAAAAAAAGTAACATGAAAGAATAAAAGGAAAAGGAAGATCACAGACTACGCTCTGAAGGAGGGTCAAACAAGGGGATAGGTTACTAATAAACAAATGGAAGCAAGAAGATCCCTTCAAAACTGATTTAATTGGAAGGAGGACCTGTCCTTCATCGTTCTTCTCGAAAGATTGGACAGGAAAGCAGCGGAGGACCAAAGACTAAAAGGGGAGAAACACTTACTGGGAGCAGAAGGTAGAAGGGGAGCACTGGACTTGCAAAATAAATGGGGAGTAGTTGCTTCAGGGAACAACATAGGGCAAGGGGGAGAAGAGCGCTCATCTAGCGGGAGAAGTGCAGTCATATTTTTAAATCACACTTTTTCTGAATTTCTTTTGTACAACACTAATATTCATATCCCCTCAGACACTGACTTGGGAGGGGAAGAACCTAGACCTGGAGAGAGCAAAGTGAACCAATATATGCAAATATCTCCTTTCAAACAAACATACTTGTTTACCCATCTATCTAACACTTTCATATGTCTAATTTTTCTACACATTTGATGACAGGCACTTGATCCCATTTCAAGAAGTGCAATGAGTCATAAATGTTAATGGATTTTTCCTATTTTATTTTAAATAAATAAAAGATTACCAGTAAGTTCCCTGGACCCTGGGTCCCAGCAGAAAATGGAGGATCACAGTGAAAAGCATAGCAGGAAGAGAGATGCTGACCACCACACAGCCTGCCTGTCTGGATGCCAGGGGTGCTATGAGAGATTTTTAATGGAGAGATTTTCTGAGATCTCCCATCGTCCATGAAACAGAGACAATCCAGCAGAACTTAATGACTTTAAATCATCTCAGCCAATGTGGACTGCTGATAGAGAGTGACAGAAGCAAAGACGATTTTCTACTATTCTGTTTTCTAAAGTTGATGCTGCATTTTCTCTTGCTGAAAATTTGCATGTTTTCTCAGAGCCTGTTTCTTCCTCACAATAAACAATGCCAAGCCTTCCTGCCAAAAAAATGTCCAAATGCTAAACAGTTGCTATTATAGTCATTATTATAAGAGCAACTTTGAGCTGTGTGCTTTTAAATTATAATTATTTTTACAAAAGATTTTTATGTGTCTTGATTGCAGTAATTATGATTCCATAACAGTAAATGTGTATTTAAAAAGTCAGACTAGCTTAACGCTCCAAATAAATGAGTTTCCTTAGCTGAACTTCATATAAATGAGCGTTTTTCTTTGTATTGATCTTATTTACTATTTTAACAACATACCAGGATGTATTAAATAACTGATAAACCACTGACTCAGTATAAACATTACCATGGGCAAAGATGTGGAATAAAAATGTTTTCTAGAAGCGTTTCATGCAGAGAACACTAGATTCCGTGTTAGAAATGAGCATTTCCCTTTAGTCTCATTTCTCATGTTTCTACTGTTGTCATGGTTAAGGACATTGAGAGAAGTAAAGACATAAAGGGAAGGAAAAGGGAAAAGAAATTTGAGCAACTGTACCTGCTGTAAAAGTTAGCACAGGTACTAGCAGCAAATCTGCACCGAGTGTAAAGATATAAAAGGGTAAAGAGAATGAGCGGGTCCAAAGAATGTGTTTTTCCAGCAAGGGATCCGATATGGAATGAGCACAGAAGCTGGCGCAGCAGAGACCCCCCGGCAGCGCTGCTCTCCCAAGCACAGGGGGATCGCGCTCGGCCCCTGCCGTGGGGTGCGAGGCCAGGGACCCAGCGTGGCACCTTCCCGCCAGCGCCGCCCCGGGGGCTCCCCGTCCAAACCCGCAGCTCGCTGAGCTCACGGTTCATCACAGAAAAGCTTTTCTTTTCCTTTAAAAAAAGAGAAAGAAATCAGGAAAAGGAAACGGAGAGAGACCTGAGAGGGGGGTAGCAGATTTCTGGCTCCGGCAGCACGCTCTTTTGTGCACGGCCACAATGCGGCATTAACTTTCCAAGCGAGCCTCCCCGTCCCTTGGAAGCCATCTGAGAGGCAGCGGTTGCCACGAGCTGTGGGAAAGGCGCAGCGAGGCCGGGCTCTGCGCAGCAGTTGGGATCAGAAACGCAACCGGCCATCGAGCAGAGTCCCTTGCGTGGCTCACGGTGACACAAACACAGCCAATTGCCGGCCCTTCCTGCGCAGCCTTGCCTGGGCCTTGGCAGAGTGGCCCCGTTGAGCAAGAGTCCCTCCCGAGGAGGCTCAAAGGACAGAAGTTCATGGGCAGCATTCGCCACGAGTCGAACGTCCCTTCCCTGCTCCCCAGAGGGAGCGGGTGATCTGCCTGCCCAGAAGGAAGCAAGGTTGTCTATTCAGCCGCGGTCAGACATGCGCTACGTGTGAAGGCCCAGACAGCCCATGATGCCGATGGAGATACGAGAGGTTCATGTTTCTCTGCAGGGAGTTTTCACGGAGCAGAGCAGAGCGCTGCGGTTTTGCTGCGCCGCTTCCACCCGACCATCAGGACAACCATCACGCGTGAGATCGCCGTTGACCTCATGGCACGAGGCTCCAAAATGTCCAAACAGAAATGACCCAACCAGATTCGTTGGCGAGCTTGAGTCAGCAGTGTTAGGACTGTGACGGGGCACTAAGTACAAATGTAAAAACAAATCACTGAAAACCTGTGCATTAAAGGAGTTATTGCTACTAATCTGCCTAAACTCAGACAAAACATTTTGCTCTGAAAATACTATTTTGATGGATTAGTAGCATTGTGTAATAATCGCCTAGTTTTTACCATCTATGGAGTGGTGTCATATTTCACAACATCATTTTTATTGACAATCAAGTTTGGCCAACGAATGTATCAAAGATAAACTGAAGTTCTGGATACAGTAAAAGACAGTTCCTATTAGAAAAGAACAATTGCAACAAGCCTATAATTACTTTTGGGCTAAAAATGGGGGCTGACCTCGTCAGAGTATATGCAATTTGATACATAGTGCGCTTATTCCACACACTGGATAAATTGCTCCCTTAGTCTGAACCTTGCTCAGAGTTAATACTTTTCATTATGATGAAACTGCCTGTTATTTTGCAAGCCAAAGGACTCATACTTGCAATTAATGATGATATTTCTGCCCTATTGCCCAGTGATTGATAGTATGGATCTTGTGAATGAAGAAAAAGAGCTTTAGTATCCTAGAAAACATTTCACATCCCTGCATCGATCAGAAAACGCAGCCTGGCTATGAGTCTAAATGCCAAAGTCAGGGTCTCAATCACACACACACATTTAACAAAGCGAGCTCCCAAAGGATGCTGTAATTCTAGACCACGTTACTCATTTTCCTTCAGTGGTTGTGGAGAACAAGCAGAGCAGCAGCAGTCACGTGTTGTGGTAGCTGGCATGAAACAGTATTTCTAGTATTTCTAAAAATGTATCCCTGACTCTGCATGTACAGAAAAAGGTGGTTGTAGCTAAAATGTCTGAATGAGAATGCTAAAATAACCCAGCATATAATCATCAGGAATGACCCAATGTTTCCCAATTTTCTTTTCTTTTTTCTTTCTCTCTCTCTTTTTTTTTTTTCATTAATTTGGTGTTGGAATAGAAAATACAGATGAGTGAAGTGTGTTGAAAACTGCCACACCTAGTCTTTAATTGTCTGCCCCTGTGCCCACTAAATAAAGGTGTTCTGACTGTGAACTAAGACTGGACTTTGCCACAACTAAGCTTAGCACACAAAACTTTCTTACCTTATCCCACAGAAACATACATTCAGTCATTACACATTAGTATTATCTAGATAAATTATCATTAAGCTTTCACAATACGTAATTTTAATTTCATTATCATTAAGCACATGTTAACCAGAAGGCAGAATGAAAAGTGATACCACGGAAAGCTCTTCCCCTTGGCTTTGCTATCTGTTCGAAGCATTGTTTCACTGCCAACATTTAGAAAAAGGAAACCTGAAGCACTTGGTTGAAAAGGAAATACCAGTGCTGTAAAGAATGGCATGAGCTTTCTTTACAACAGATTCTGTGCTAGTTCAAATCAGGAGTATGTTTTTGAAGGAGATCTTTTGATCTTTACTTTTGACCATGTTTTGAATAATATCATGCAGTGGTATGAGCAGGTACAAGCTGGATTCCTTCAGGATAAAAGGAAATCAGCGCACTCCCTCCAAGCACCTATAACTGTCTCATCCATAAAATGACGTGATAACTAATTCAAAGTAACCCTCCTGCAATGCACACAGTGCAAATGTCAGGTCCTCGGCACCAGCAGCCAATCCACTGATCCGCTCCTGCAAGTCTTGATGTTTGCTAACATAACATCCTGCGTCTTCTTTGATGCATGTAGCGCACATGTAAGTGTCTTGGCTAAAGCACACTCTCTTGTCTGCTAACTTCAATAAAACATCATATTTACTTTCACTGCATCAGAACATAAAGTGCGCCTATTGAAATTTTTCACGCTTGTCTGGCTGAAGTCAGACATTTTTCAAATCTCAAGGTGATAAAAAGGTGTGAAAATAAGAAAAAGTCGAACCTCGATTTCTCGTAAATATTTTAACATGCTCAAATAAGGAAAAAAATGCACCATGGTCCTGTGGAAATATTGAGAAGCCTAATGCTTGTCACAGCTCTCCCAATTATTTGCAGCTTTGTATTGATGAAATTTTACCTTTCTGAGCCTCAGTTTCTTCATTGGTACAAGACATAAAGATATAATAGTAGCAGCAGTTCTTCTCAAATGGATTGGAGCTTACAAGGGAGTCATATATATACCCTCATTTTGTCTCACTTAACTGAAGATTGGGAACATATCACTTACCATGAATAAACACTTTCCTTTCTGAGGGTTTCTTTCAAGTTTTGCCTTTGTGGAATAGTTTTCATCCAGTTTCAACAAAACTGCATTGACTTTAAAGACTCAGACAGTACTAATTTAAAGTGCTGATTTATTACTGTGAAGACTGTGTTCGCTTTGAATATTAAACTTATTTCAGCTGGAATCCATGCCCTTGCATGTCACATTTCTTATCATCTAGGAAATGAAACAGCTGTACAATTTGTTGTTTCTTTTCCACTCACATTTGCTACAACTGACTTCACAGGGTTTTTGCTCTGTAGAGCTGGTCATCTGAAAATAACAGCACTTCATGCCTGGGCTCTGACTCTAATCCCATCACCTGTTCTACGAAGACACCTGAATACGTTGCTGAGATGATCCAGTGCCTGATTTTGCCAGCCCCAGCCAAGATGGGTTTGAGCTTGCCCTGGCCTGTGGTTTGAGTGGGCTGAAGCCGCAGTGCCTGTAAGGACCAGGTTCGAGTTAGAGCCAGTCCTGGCGTCTCCCTGCTTTCCAAGCCACCTGCCGCCTTGTCAAAGAGGGGCTGAGGCTGAAGCCCGCAGTGCAGATGGAAGTGCTGAGCCAACGGGCAATACTGAGGTGCTCGCCAAGGTGCTCACGTTCATTTTCATCTCCCTTCTTACATTCTCATATGGATTTTCTGTTAGTTCAGGGACAAAGATTTCAGTGGTGCAACAGCAATAAACTCATTGCGATTGCACATAGTAGACTAATTTAAGCTGTTAATTAGGCTTTTGTAACGTGGGAAGAGTTGTGATATTAAGAAGATAATATTAAAATGTCAGAGTAATGAGCAAATGAAACAGGAGGATATGAAACTAAAAGCTTCTGGGAAATCTATGAAACTGCCTCACAAAGCTCCTCGCTGTTTCTATGAAACATTCTCTGAAGAATGTCAAAATTATGCTGTCAATGGAAATTGGGTGGTAACACCGCCGGCTGCTGCTTTGTGTTACTTTACAAATCAGTAATGCTTCCTTATATTCTTATTGCTGGTTGATCTAGCCTAAAATGTTTTCAGTAGTTTTTATGTTTTAAATTGCTCTTCCAAGCAACCAGTAGTGCTACTGAGAATTACAGATAGAGATACTTAACCAGTAATTTTTTAAATCCTATCCTAGTTCTGGTATTAAACAATGCATACTAAATATATTAAAGTTATTGTATTTAATAGAAAATCCCTGTAGATGTATACGAACTTAATGCATTATGAGGAGATGCTGTACTAGTAGTATCTGGTGACTCATTTATCCATAGTTATCCATAGCAACCCCCCCAAAAAAATGTCAATTGTAATGTATAGCATCATATTCTTTATATTGTTTAATTTCCTCATTTCACAATCAAAGATACATAATAAATGGAATGGATATCAGGAAAGGAAGGGGAAAGGAGGAAAAAGAAATAAAAATTTGAACGCATGTTGCCAAATGCTGGATCTTCTGCTTCTCCAAGCAGTGCACAGACATGACTGTTCCTTACTGGGAGCTAAATAAAAGTATCACTGCTGAGCTGAAGCGAAGCTGCTAGGCTGAGGATTCTGTTTTCCTTTTGTCTCACTGAACAGCTCATCCTCTCACAGGGTTTTGCTGGTTTCTCGTAAAGCCTACTGGTGCTGAAAGCATTAAATAACGACCTTATTTTGGATCACCTCAACTTGGGCCTGACCCCGTGCCATTAAGGCAACGGGGACATTACCATTGATACGAGCCGAGGGTGGGAGGAAGCCCGGACGTGGGAAGTCTCGCAGCAAGCGCGTCAGCCTCCAAGGGGAAACATCTGACAAGCCGCGCGCTGAGGGGCAGAGGTCTGCTGGGAGGGCAGCTCCAACCCCCCGGCAAATTGGTGAAAATATTTAAAAACGGGGCCATGAACAATAATGGTGAGGTAGATACATGAGCATCCCAGTATAACAAACACAGCAGGTGGTGTTAAAGAGGAGAAATGGTTTCTGACTGCAACAGAAGCAGTCAATGATTTTTCTTGCCTTTTTTTTATGAAGCAAATAAGACAATTGAGATCTTTATTTTCTTTCTTGAGTCAGAAAGGTGACATCAAAATTCTGCAATTCTCTGTCACAATGAAAACTTGTGTTAATCACAAGCATGGTTGCTTTTTACTGTAAGATATTTTTCCCTGCATTATAGATCACTATTTGAAATACAGTTAAATTAGCAGAGCCATTGCTGCAATTCTGTGGAAGTAACAGTGTTCTTAATTTTACTCCTCACCTGGACTTAATTATTTTTGTGCACCTATAACCTTAAGACTATTTTTACAGATTCATAATGGCTCTTCAAGAAAAACAGGATAAATTGCATCCCCTTTAAATAGGCTTCTTAACAGTTAGCATACAGTTATATAAAATTTAATCTGCAGTTTCTGTCCATCTTAGAAAATACACTTAAAAACCTCATGAAAAGATGTACTGAATTATAATTCCTGAATAATATAAGTGTACTTGACAAATATTGAAAATGAAAATGCCCTCTAAAAACTGCAAGAAGGTCTCTGGAATTCCACCGCCTCTCATCCCCTAACGTCTTTTCAATAGCGCAAACTTTTGAATGTTAAGAAAACGAAAGGCCCCTTATTTTGCAAAAGTGGATGCTTTTTCCTTTATCATGCATTCCATGCTGGTGAAACAGGCTGGATGGAGATCAGCATCCAGTGAGGTTAAATTGCTAAACAACAGGCAAGTCTCATCTTGTGTGTTGAATATCTACAAGAAACACACAAAGAATTGGAGCTGATTATGTTTTTTCTCTGCTCGTGATAATGCTCCGGTTGCTTCTGCGAGATATGCCTGGTTCCCCACCCTGGGAAGAGCGAGCTTGTGAATAACTGCCTGCAAGAATTAGAAAGTACCTGACAACCTCAAACCGTGTCTAACTCTGGGGCCAACTAAAGTGCTCACACACTTCAAGCAGTCGTTTTGAAAAGCCAGGAATGGTGTTATATAATCATGCTCAGGCTTTCCATCTTCCCAGTCTGGAATATCTACTCAGGAGAACTCCAGCCTCCTCTGCTCTATGTGTTGGGGTGTGTGTGAGTGTTGGAGTATGTGTGAGTGTTGGGGTGTGTGTATTGGTGTTGGAGTGTGCGTATTGGTGTGTGTGTTGGGGGGGTTGGTGTGTACGTGTGTGAGTGTTGGGGTGTGTGTGAG
>JAWLRI010000673.1:1920500-1944231 GCA_034781795.1 Crypturellus tataupa
CTGGGGTGTGTGTGAGTGCTGGGGTGCGTGTATTGGTGTGTGTTTTGGGGGTTTGGTGTGTACGTGTGAGTGTTGGGGTGCGCATATAGGGGTGTGTGTTAGAGTGTGTGTTGAGGGGTGTGGGAGTGGTGTGGTGTGCATATTGGGATGTGTGTCGGTGTGTATGCGAATGTATGTGTGTGTGTGTTGGTGTGTGTGTTGGGGTGTGTGTGTGTCGGGGTGTGCGTGAGATCCTGCAGCTCTCCCAGGGCTCTGATTTGACATTTCTAATGAAGCTGAACTGACAAAGCGTGAAAGTGGTCTAAAAGGAAAAACAAAGCGGGTGGCCTTGCTTTCAGCGTGCCAAGACTAATCAATATTCCGGGAGCTCAGCTTTCCCCGCTCTTCTCATGTGTTTTTATTTTTTTCAGAGCTGGGCTAATAGTCTCCGCCCCTTTCCTTAAGTCCCGGTGATAGTAAATCGCTGTATTCCCGAGCACATGCAGACTGTCAGTTTTCTCTGCCTGCCGCTCGCTGAACGCTGCTGCTCTACTGTGTTTGCTGGGGACCCCCGCCTGCTCTGCGCCACGGTCCTGCCACGCTGGAGATCTGAGAAGGTGAGCCGGGCGCTCGGTTCCGTGGCGTTTCCAGCATGGAGCCTGCATTTTTCACCCTCCTCCTTGGTATTTCACTTCATGTAGCGTGCTTTTGGGCAATACCTACGCTGCTCAAAGATCCTGGTGTTAGAAAGGGCAGATTGTCTGCTGTAATGGTCTCGGGAGGAAAAGGTGCTGTGAATGAATCTTAGTTTTTCTGCAAAATAAGGAAAATAATCGTTGTGAGCAGAGTCCTCCCGGCACGCAGGCATCGTGTGTGTCGGCGCGGCCACTTACTGCTTGCACCATCCCGCCCAGGCTAAGCGTGCGCTCGCTCTCCAAGCAAGTAAAACCTGTATCACTCAGCTAAAATTCACACTGAATATTACGCTAATGTGACAATCTTCAAACAGGCGGTAATTCAGAAAGCAGTGATCAGATCCCATCCACATGATGTTACTATATGGTATTTCCCCTAAAACCTGCTCTTTTAAAAACCAGTATATTTAGATTCTAAATGTTTCCTGGAAATTTGTATTTAAGTATGAGATTTTGTAAGATGCTAGAATTGTGTATAAATGGAGATATATTTTAGCTGGAGCAGCTACCTCTAACTATTTATGAATTTCCATTTTCCTCAGAAAACCTATCTGTGTATTAATTACTGATTCAGAAAAATGGATTCTCCTTCTGAAAACACCTTTGTGCAGATTCCATTATTAAATAAATTCCTATCAAGCAGCCATAAAATTGTTCATTTTAAATGAAAAATATAATAATGCCTTAGTGAAGAATTTGAATACTAAAGCATTTTAAAGTCAATTCAGTGTGTGATTTTTTTTTGCATCAGATTATAACCCCATAATTGCTCCCAGGCAAAGCCAACCATTGCTTGCATTACAGTCTGCAGAGACAAGCTAAGTGGGATACAACTTGTGATGTTTTACAGATGTGCTCTGAATAGTTTATACACATCAAAGATGAAGATGATCAACATAAAAGTGTCAAAGGCGTATCTGCTAAATAGTAGCTAGGGGATAAATAAACTATTCCTGCTGTGTTTTGCCATGTTAAAAGAAGGAATTCAGCCAAAGTGTTCAACCATTTAAAAACATCTGAGTGCAAAATGTTTTAATTGCTCAGTTCAATCACAGTATTTCTATCCAATCATTAATATGATGGGGAAGTTAGATTTTTTTCAGATAACGCGTGCCTGCTAAATAAATGGAAATTAGACCTGATAGACGGTTTTAAACAAAATAGTACCTTATGTTCCTATTTTGTCACTTTTACCTCGTTATATCTCTAATGACTGCAGAAAGATTACTGTTGTATTTTATTAGACTGACAGGAAATTCAGAATAATTTCTGAAGGCACAAAACACCTTCCTGAACAGTGACATAAAATCCTTCTTTCAATGAGTTCTTCTAACAATCATTGAGGTTATTTAGCAAAAACAGCAATCAGAAATGTAGATATTACAAATAACATAAGTCTTACTGAAACATAAAGAATATTTGCTTTCTTGTGAGCATTTGGCTAATCATTGCCCTGAATCTTATTGTGATATTTGATATTTCTTGTCTTACAGCTTTCTCCACTGCCTATAAAGGAGAAAAGACTCCCACTTTTTTGAAGGGATTTTGACAGCAATAAACTGTAAGAGAAAACTTTCTGCAAGATAGATGACGAAAGGTGACGGAGAAGATCCAAAAACTGGAAGTAGGATGGAACGCTTTCAACAAGGAGTCCGGAAACGTACACTTTTGGCAAAAAAAAAGGTGCAGAGCATAACAAAGGATGATGTTAAAAGTTATTTATTGAGGAATGCCTTTGTGCTCTTCACCATTGTTGCTGTCATTCTCGGTGAGTAATTTGTTCATCAGGAATATTCTGTTCTCCAATGTGTTTGACAATGACAATTTGCCCAGACAATCTGCATTACAAAAAAGACCCCAAATTCTTCTGCACTGATAAGAATGCTCTGGCTTGCAGAGTTTGTGCTTTGACAGCTGAGTGTTGACATTTTGTGAAGGGCCATTTTAATTATTCCAATATTTCTAAGGAGAATTTTGGTGAAAGCAGTCATCTGTTTTATGGGTTCTTCTATTAAAGAATGGGAAACAATAATTAAATTGAATATTCTCAACAAAATCTTTTTCAATGAAAAACAGCTGCAGCAAAACACTCAGAGTATAAACTTTACTTGAGTAATTTCTGCAAAATTAACATTTTGCAGTGACAACCAGAAATTGTCAATGAATTAAATGAAAATTAAAAGGTTACTTATTTCTGAGCTGAATTAAATATTGGAGCCTAGATCTTTTCCCTAGTCAAGTAGCAAGCTGCAAGCACAAGCTTACCCTCTCCCAGTGGTTCACAATCTTGCACATGCATCTTTCAAATGCAATTAAGGCAACGGTAGAAATGCTGCGCGCTTAAAGGGCTGCAAGATAGCATCTGATTAGATGCCTTTTTAGGGTGTATGGGAGGAATCCAGAACATCAAACAACATTTCAATTTGGAATGCATGGAAATGTTAATTAAAATATAACTATGCATTTTGAATATATATCAGGCAGTCTTTCTCTTTTTTAATCAAAATTTGAATTATAAAATTAAGTGATCATTTTTGGTCATTTGCCTTAACTTCAGATTAACTTTCTAAATGAGGCCATATGTTCTATGAAATAGTATTGCTTATAACGTAGGCAAGAACATTATGATTTTTTCATACTATTTTCCTTTTAATTTTATAGTCAACTTAAAATATAAAACTGTGAATCTAATTAACAAAATGCAAATGTTTGCATCTATAGATAAGGGTACATATCCTACATATACATAGGTCTTCATGTCTGTGGGGAGACTGTTCCACATAAATTTCCATGCCAGATTGCTAAATCTTTTTTAGGAATTAGAAATTTGAAGACTTATCCATTATTATTTGATAGCACTTCTGCAGGGTTATTTTAAATTAATTCTGGTTTCTATGCTTTCTGGGAGGGAATGTAGTAATTTTCATAAGGGTTTTTTTTTAAATTTTATTTCGCTACTATATCAAAAACACAAGCCTCTCATATTTTATCAGTAGTATTTGAATGTAAGATGCTTTTCATTCCTAAATAAGAATTCATTTGATGAAAAAACCCCTTAGTATCAGGGTACAAAATGTAGCCATTTTATCTACAGTGTTCAGGTGATGCAGAAAACTAACAGGCGGTGAAATTTTGTCTAACTGCAAAGCACTGCAATTTGTAGATTGGCATCAGTCTAAAGCAGACAGCAGCACCAAAGCACTTGTGCCATTTTTTCACTGTGATCTAGCACCAGTGTGACTCCCATCAGCCTGGCAGTGTGGGAAGAGAAGTGTGGGCTAAACAAGTGTTTTTACTGTTATTGCATGTTCCAAGCGGCTTTAGACAGCTAGTCTGCCCACGGCTCCACTGCCACCTGCAGCAGGGCAGCGTTACCAGTGAAGCTAGAGCATATACTGGAGAAATTACTGAAATATGCAGCACGTAATACTCATGAGCCTAGAGATGTACCGAGTGTAATAGCGAGAAAAGAATCCTCTCGTTACTATGATGGAGTAGTCCAGAATTTTCTCATGTTTGTTATTTGTGGCATAGTCTTACAGTGGATGTAAATGATAAGAACAGGAAGTTGACACCTTGTTGCTTAAAATTGGTGAAACTTACTTGTTTGGAAGGTTTTTCGCTGTTGCGGAAATATTCACAAATGCATATTAAGAGTTTGGGAGACACTCAGTAGCTGAACTGCTTCTGTCTAGTTTGGCAAGAGCTGAAATGTTGTCACCAGTTGCCTGGTGAGCTCTGGAGAACCAGGTGGTCGGCTGGAGCCTCTTCCTAGCCAGCAGGAATCAGCCCACCGGTTGTCACCAGAGATGCCTGCGTGTGCATGTACATGGAAACCAAACTGTGCTGGGGTCAGGGTTGAATTGTTTACAAGAAATGATGCTTAATGCTGTGTGTTACCTGCAGAGACTGAGGATATCAGTTTCTGAGGCTGCTAGTCCAGCAATTTTCATAAGTGAGCAAAAACAAAAGCTTAAAGGAGTAGCAGTGCTTCAGAAACATTCCCTCCAAGCCTCTGTTGTCAAGGAACTGAGATGAAAAAGACCATTTAACAGGGCATTTCCGACTCCTTTGCTGAGCAGGATTGATGCTGATAGAGGTTAAGTGGATAGGATCATATGTCTTAGCCCTAGTTCAGGACTGTCGCCTAGAACAGGCGCTTGACTTTGTCACATGAGCCGCATCTGTGGAGCCACGCACTTTGCTATGAAGTGGGTATCTGCAACGTGCATGTGTTTGTTTCGCACACTTACATTTTGTAGGCAGAGCAGAGATTATCTGGCATTCACATGGTAAGAAGAAATGTATCCATTTATCAAACTTCCACTATTACACTGACAAAAAGTGACCTCACTAGTTGGTACAATATAGAAACATTAAATCTTTCTTCTGAAGGTACCTGAAACTGCATTATATCGGAATAACTAGAATCACATATGTACTATTTTCTGTTTTCTGAAAACTTCAGGAAAGAGCCTTCTGACTTGATGTTTGGTGCAGGTAGGGTCATTTTAGCATTTCATCATCATCATTATGTTGTTGTCCTTCTTAGTGAAATGTGAACTGCTTTCAAACCCTTTGAGAGTTTTTTGAGGAAAACATGGTCTAGCAGAGTGAGTTATGATGAAGTTTCTTAACATACCTAGAAATATTAAATTAGGTTTTTGCTGTAGATCTTGGCAACAGCCAATAGCCTGGAATTGCGTGAGGCGACTGGGGAAGCCGATTGTCAGTGAGTTGTGACCACCAGAACAACCAGCACCAGCACAAGGTAGGCAAGAGGTCGTGGTGGCCATCAAGAAGCCTGCAGCAAGTCTTACAAACTTGGAAGTGCTAATCAAATTAATAATTTATAAACACCACAAAAACTCCTGTGGATTTGGACACTTGCACTGAAGGAAAGATCAAGGCACACAGAGATCACGAGAATCTATTCAAAGAGAAATGCTGTTTTAACGGAGGTTCCCAGTGATGTAGAGGGACGTGTGGAGCAAGAAATACAACAGGCTGCTTCTGCAGAACTGTAAAGCCATCACGGTGCCAAAGCTTTAGATTAAATCCTCTTTACTGCCAAGGTCAAATGCTGTAGCCGTCCAATGGGACATGGAAGGGGACAGAGATAGGTCTGAGTCTGGGAGCCCCCCTGATTTCTGGCTACCTGTGGAGCACGAGGCTGCCTGGATCGTGGAAGCCCGACCTCGGTAATTGCTGGCAATCTCACAACAGATGTGGCATATAGATAAGACCATACCTATAGTCCAGAACAACCAGACAACCAGACAAGCCATACGTAGAAGTTCAAAATTTTTTAGCATCCTTCAAGAAGCAAATTCAAATTACAGGAAAAAAAAAACCAAACAGGGGAGATGGTGGGCATTACTGATGTTCCCATGTCTCTGAAACAGCAAGCTGCTAAATAAAGCCTGTAGATAGTCCTTCACACTACACAGAATAAAAAGATAGCTTGAACAGTGAAAGGCTATGCAGAGTAAAAAATTCTACTATCTTAACACACTACTTGTCTGATAATTTATAATGAGTCCTAAAAAGAAACAAATCTCTGATATATAGGTAAAGAGAACCCCCAGACAGGGCCCTTGAAAAAAAAGCTATCCTCTTCTGTGTCGAAACTGATCTTTTCTGCTGGCAGACCTTCTGTATCCGCTGAAGGCTGAGAATGACATGCCTGGAGAAGGGTATTTGAGTCCATTGTGCACTGACTGCGAACCGGGGACTGTGGTTAAGGCAGCCTTGATAAAAATTGCATGAGAACAAAGCAAAGATCTATCACCGTAGGAGAAAACCTGTTGGATGCAAGTCCTAGGTGAGAGAATATTGTATAAAACAAAGAAAGAAATCAGACTGAAGGTTAAGAAATACAAGAAAATCAAGATGGATTAGGGACAATCACGGTGAAATTAATTCCATTTAGGCTGAACTCAGAAGCTGTCTCTATCCCTGTGCTCTCCTGAAGAATGTGCTCAGCACAAATGCTATCTATTTCTGACTCACTGAAATCTTCCTAGTAATACCATGAGAACATTGCTAATCAAACCTTGATTCTATTTTAAGTTACAAAATATTTATAGTTTGGGGAAAAATGTAAAAAGACACTGTAAAGATCTCAGAGAAGTGTAACTATTGAAAGTCTACAAGTGATGACCCCTTTTAAAAAGGAGAAAAAGAATAGAAACAAAGAACTTAATTCTGCTATCAAGCAGTCAGTAAATGAAAAACTCGGACTGTGAAATATGAATTGTTCACTAGTTTAGCAGTTACTTGCAAACTAAAATTGTTATGGTAACTTGTTACCATAATCTTAATTTCTTATCGTACACTTTGGTGTTGCTGAAATGAAACACTTGTTCTGGGACTGCCATACATGGCACAGAATAAGAGTACAGAGCTTCTTTGTGAGTTACGCTGTACATTTTGGGGACAGTAACTATGCAGATACTAGAAAAGGTAAAAAATGGCCCAAAAATATAACTTTACTACTTTCTTATTTTTCTTATTCATTAGATTGTCAAATCAGTGAATCGTGGTGCTGAAGAGCACCAAATCTGAGCCACCATAAAGCAGGCCGGGAAATATTCACTGCATTCCAGCGACGGATGGTGCAAATGTAACACCCCAAAAAACCTTGTAGGGCTGTGTGGTACTTTCTAGCATCTGAGTTTAAGGGGATTCAGTTAAGCTGATTAACGCAGTACCCTGTCTTTTAAAGCGGATCCGAAGGCTGTCCCGGGTGGAACTAGTAGCGTGAGGCAGTTAGGATGTTTACGTGACCCCATGAGAGATTTTACTGAGAAACATCCCTGCAACAGGAGTAGAACAGGGCAATCACAGCATCAAAAGATATGTTAAAAGAGGAACAGGCTTAAGCTTCAAAACCAACAAGACACAATTTTGTGTTTGCATAACCGTCAGGTGGGACTAAAACAATGTTCCAGCAGCAGCAGAGCCTCGCCGGTTCCTCCACCTCGGGGTATGCGGGCGCTGCCGTCGCTCCGGCGCCTGTGGAGCAGCACCGAGTCCCTAGCGAGGCGCCAGGCCGAGCGCACAGAGTAAATGCGAAACGGGGTCAAATTCTTAGGGGACCCTGGCTACCGAGGGCGAGAAGGAGCGAGGATGTCTTGAGCTGGGCGCATTGAAGGTGTTGTCCAAGAAAGCAGGTTTAGTTGCTTGTGAATTCCTGAAACTTTCATTCGGCTAGCTTAAATTTCTCGCTTAATTTCTTGAAATAAACAAGTATCTAAATCTTCCAGGGGAGTTTGATATCTGAGAAACAGTTTTAAAAAAATAAATATTTTTAGCTATATTGAGGTTATGTATTTGAAAATTTGTATAAGGAAGGGTAGTATTAAATAATGGTTAGTAATGAAATTCAGTGTTTTGGTTTGTAGTAAGGCTGCTAAAAATAAGATATAAGTGAAGGTATTCTGGTATTCTGTACTATAGCATTGCCTTTTAGATCAGGATACATGGCGTCTGGGAGATGTTTTCTTTTCCATTCATCATTTAAAAAAAAAGTGCTGATATTCTAGAATCAGCAACTGTGCATAAAATAATCTGTACAGCCATGAATGGTGTATATCCTCTATCCATTGCACTCATTTTTTTTTTTTAATTTCATTCGGTTTCATGTTAGAACTCGGCATCTTTGTGATTTACCATCTTCTGTCACATGTTTGTTGCCCAGCATAATACAGCCCAATTCAACCTGGAGCTGTGGAGCAAAAAAGAAATGCAAATGTTAAATAGAAAAATAATCAGGAGCCAAAGGATTTCTTCTGCATGAGCTAACTTCTCAAAATTAATTACTCTCACAAAATACTATGATACATACAGTGCAGATTAGAAAATAACTAGGCTTCTGACCAAGGAGCTTTGAATTCAGTCATTGACACAACAAAAATAATAGAGTGTACAGAATAGGGAAGCCAGAGAATTTTTCTAAAGAAAGAGCTAGTTTTCTTCATTTAATACACCAAGACTACAAGCTTAAAATTTCACTGACACTATTTGGACTTTCAATCTACATGATGAAACCATGCTGTGGATAAGTTTTTAAAAGCCATGCAAAGGTTTATTTTGAAGACATATTTTATAAGGCATTTTTGAATAACAGAGGAAAATAATGGGTCCAGGAGCAAATTAAAATCAGAAGGGTAACAAAAGAATCAGAAGCCCAGCAAAGTGTTACTGCTAACCATACACTGTTGCCCTCCCACGTATTCCTCTTAGGGTAATTTACACTCACCTTTTGTATCTTGACTAATTTCACAAATGGATGAAATACGGAGTTTGTCTTATGGATTTTCCTATTTGAAATCTGACATATCTCCATACTTCTATCGGTATGAGATTGTAAATGAAAATCAGCTTGATAGTTATACCCTCTGAGCTTGGTTTCCACCATTTACTGTAACGTGGCCTAACTGAAAATTAATTTATTGAAGAAAAGTCTATTAAAGATGGGGTTTAAGTATTAAGCACCATTTATACTGAAGCATAAACTGCTCCTTTAAATCGGTTCAAGTAAATGCTCTGTTTTTAGGAATGAATTTAAAAAAGACTGTCTTTGTATGAATATAGCAGGGCCAATAATCAGGGACTTCTTGGGACTAGCAACTGAAGGCAGCTGGTAAATAAGACTACTGTATACATTTTGATGTGTTTTAAAATCATGTTTACTTGGGAATATATATATATATATTAAACAAGGACCTACAATCTCCTCCTTCAGGGCCTAAAATGTAAGCAAGAGAGCCTGCATATAGAACCCAAATTTCAAGAGGAGGTATTTTTACACTACATAGGTAAGAGGTAGAAAATGCAAAAAGGTGACCTCAGAAGTTTACAAGCTAAATGTGTAACTGCCTAAAACTTGCCAGGAGAAAAAAATTAAGCAAGATTACATTCCAGCTCCCACTCCTCTCCGGGTGAGTCAGGACCATGCCAGCTATTTGTCCTCAATCAAGCTCGGGAGGCACAGAGCCCTCACGTTAGGAATGGTGTCGCCAGCTCTTGGGGAACTGACTCACCCTTTTCCCTTTCAAAGGCATGGAAGTTCCCAGAGGATGCAATTCCACTCTTGCTTTTGAAGTTGTGTTCTTGTACAGAATGAAATGCAGGACTTACCGTAAGGGCAAATGTTGACACCAAAAGAGCAAGAGACCTAATGGTCAAAAACAAAACTAAAACGTTCACCCACAACAAGGAATCCAGCATACTGAGATAACCCATGGAGAAAGAACGGGAACACAGAGTGTCCCACATCCACTTGTGTGTGTGCGCGTGCACACGTGAGAGACCTGCTTAGTTCCTGGATATCTGAGACTTTGACTGGAATTAGGAAGATAGATGTGTAGGACACAGCAATTCTAGAGGGAAAAAAAAGACATGAGCAGAACTGTGAGAAGCGAAGAGTCTTTTGAAGCAAATGGACAAACAGCCCTTACTCCTATAATTTTCCAGAACTAGGCTGTTTATCTAGAGAGAATTTCAGGGTCACAATTTTGGACTTAGGCAATTAATATATAAGTATTGCTCCTGGTGCCATTTGTCATTTTTGTAACATTTAGGACAGGCAAGTTTGGGCATTCTGAGTAATGTCTAATGATGAGGAGAGAGGTATCATCTCCTATGGAGGATACATCTTAATCGTCACGGTAGAACATTCCAGAGACAGTGTCTACCCACTTTAATCTTCAAATGACTTAGCTCTTAGATGTTAGGCACTGAAGAGGCTTACCGGAGAACTCTTTTTAACAAGCTAAAATAACACTTTGAAATTCATATGTTGAAAGGGCTGTTAGCCAGTAAACTTAACAGATGGAGAGTTCTAGTTGTGGATAGTTTCATCAGAGCCATATGAAGGTTTTCAGAGATGAAATAACTGAATTAACAAAACTAGCCACATCTACAAAGAGTTTGGGTCTGAAAGTATACTAACTCTCTTTCCAAAAAAATGATAACAGGATTCCATGAATTAGACAGCAACTTGCATTCCTTATCAAAATAATTCACAAAATGGTAAATGAAACATATAAAAAGAATTACAGTAATGCTTAAACCTGATAAGACAACAGTCTTACGTATTCTACAACAGGAAATCCTTTCTCTCAATCTATTCAGGCTTTATGTGTCAGCAAAATACTGGATAAAAAATGGCCTTTAACATCTTTTAAAGATTTTAAAAATACCTCATAGCTGAAAGATAACTCGCATCTGCCATGAGGTAGGAGTTAGCCCATCAACACTAAACAATATTAACAGAGAGGGCTTTGCAGGAATTAATCTATAGTTCTCAAGAGACAGGAAGGAGTAATTTCAATGTCACACAAGTTATGGTGCAACACTGCACATCAAGGAAGCCAGGTCTACAATTAGCTGCTTTGGTAACGTATGTCTGAGGTGGAATTATGAAAACAAATAAAGGCAACTAGCAAGGTCTAACCACATGTCTGTTAAAATACACCAGAAATTCTTCAGAGTTGAGTTCTGTTCCCTGGGTATGTTTGTACAAACCTCTTGGCACTAAGGTATTTCAGTGTCATTGACTGTGACTCCTGAGCATTACTGCACTGTAAAAAAGACAGTAATAAAGATGGGCATCTGAAACTGTTGTACAATGAAACAGAATCAAGGGATGTTAAGGATTATGACAGCTGCCAGCTGAAGAAAAACAGTCAAGAAAGAAATGCAAAGGCAATAAAAGAACTATGTAAACTTTAAAAGAAACCTGCTTTCTTATCTATTAGGAAACATCTTTTATGTGAATAAAAGCTTGAACTCTTCAAGCAGGTGAAGCAGCAAAGTAAATATAGTCATGAAAAAAATAATTATTATGATAACTTTGTAAATCACTGTGTAGCACCTTAATTACAAAAAATGTTTCACAAAATGCAATCTGAAATACACTGTATATGTCTGATCTTTTATATGCATAGTATGGGAGGGCTCCTGGATTTTGGTGAACTAGCAATGATCAGAAATATGTTCTTTTTTTCCTGCAGCTCAGAAACTAATAAAAATAAACTAAGAGTAGATCGTGTTTCAGTAAAGTTGTCATTTGGTGATGAAGGCAAGAAAACTCCTATTTTATACAGAACTGTTTGATCCAGTACCAGCAGTAAAATCTCTTCTTCATACTAATCCTGTACATAAGCCCTGCAGTTACTTGTCTTATAAACTACAACAAAAGAAAAATCAAAGATGAGAAATAAATATAAAGACAGTTCAAGGAAGATAAGAAAAAATGAGTAAGAGAGAAGTGTAAGTCAGACAAAAAGAGAAAGATATTCTGGACATGTTATCATAAAATAAGAAAATTACCTCTTAATTGGGGAAGAAAGGCAAGCAAGCCAAATAACTCATGAGAGAAGAGAGAGAATGTAAGAGTGTGGTATAGGGACCAGCAACTAGTAAAGGACAAGCCCAAAGCGATTTTTAAAATCTCTAACTGCACTCAAATAACCCCGGGTTTGGTGTACTGGTATACGCAGTACTTCATAAAACACTAATTATCCTCACTGCTTAATTACATCCGTTCTTTCTTACAGCCTCAGATTCCTCATTCCACTCACATACCTTCTCCTTACAAAATCCCAGAAGAGCCTGGTACGTCTACAGCTAAGGGCAATGTGCAAGTGCCCAGCCATTGCAAAGAGAGGCATCCCAGGAGTTCAGGCACCACCAGAATTAAGTAGCATGAGGCAGAGGTTTTTAGTGACTTAGTCTTAGCTGCTGACCAAATATCATCATACTTAGGTTAACCTAGCTGTAAATCCCCATAAAATATGTGAAAATGACAAAAACACCTCTGGATAACAAAAACAGTATCTAAATAATGAAACTAGAGGTATTTGTAGGTCTAGCTCTCACTGGCTTAAGTAATTTTTTCTTAAACCACTGCCTCCTGTGCAAAGGAGCGTCAGGTTGAAGGGGCAGACACTTTTCCGTGTTCCCTGAGCAAGAGTGACACAATAACTTCCTCCGCTTTCAGAGACAACGGTTGACACCAGAACCTTGGTGTAAAGTCATATGGAGGCCACGCTGGTTGATCTCTGCTCTTCCATGGCTGAGTGGAGGCAGGAGTTCCAGCTAGATTACTGCATGTCTGGAGACCTCGGAGAGCCTCAGGGTGCACGTGTGCGGGCACAGCAGCTCTGCAGCATGTGAGCAACAATTTCAGCACTCCCAGGAGGTGCCAGGCCTCCCACAGATCAGCGCAGGCCTGCCAGCACTGTCATGGCTAACCTCGGTGCCCAGGGAGCATAGTGCATCCTGAATGAAGTACATTTATGTTTTATGTACAAACCCGGTAGTCCGTTCTTCCCAATAGAAATAAGTCAATGGAAGTTACAAGGCACTACTTTGCTGCTGGCATTCTCCCATATCACAGTATTATCTCATATCAAAGTTTTTGTATCCCAACCATGTTAAGGATGTCTGTCTCTCTTCAAACTCCTTCCCTGTTTCCCCTGAGGAACTCCTATCCATTAAAGGAGAGATGGGCTATCTGGGAGAACATTAACCCATGTTCTGTCATAGGAGAGCTACTTGGATCACACCTTGAGCTCTTTACTGCAGGGCTTCCAAGAGGTCAAACCTGAGGGAATATACCACACAAAAATAAGCAGGTGTAGAGGTGAGAGTAGTGGTAGGTCTCTTATCACTGGAGTCCTGCAAAGAAAAACCTACTAGTGTATTAGGCTGGTGGATACTTGGTCTTTTTCAGGTCTGAACCACAGCAGAAAATTCTGGCTGAAAACAATTCAGCTTCAGAAGAAAAGAATTAAAGTCTGTAAGTTCCAAATCTGGATTGTAGTAGATGAGGAAGATGGATGATTGCTTAAGGGTAGGTTTCCGTGATGGATAAAGCCAGATGATATTCTGCCCTTGTCCCTGGCTGCGTATTTCCAACCACGACTGCGCCCTCTTTGTGCAGCACTGGCATCATCCAACACAGCACTAAGTCTGGCCAAGGATCTAAACTGTCAGGAAAATAACCAAGTAAAGACAGTTTCTTTCTGGTCTACAAACAACCTTGGCTCAATATTTGACAAACGCAAGTGCACTGTAAAAGAAAATAAAATATTAAGCTTGAATTAGAACCCTTTTGTGGCTATAGTAGCTTTGTGAGGGTTTCTTACATCATTTCCTGTATGTTTGATGTCACCTAAGTCCTTCCTCAAGACTTGCAACAATGAGCAGCTTGTCACAGCTTGTCACTGTCTCTTCTCTGCACTAAGGGAATTTTCCTTTTTTTTTTTTTTTTTTTTTTTTTTGTGGAAATAAGGGTAACAGGAGTGTTTTTTAGGTTATCCTGACAAGTTTGTTTTGTATGAAGGAAGTCGAAAGAGAATTACAATATTATACATTTATCATAAGGAAGGTAAAGGAGATGTAACAAGGCAGCAGTGGTGACTGTGTAATAGAAGAAGTTTAATTATTGATAATTATTAAATGAGTAAAAAGAAAGATAACTGTACTCTGATATCAAGTAATTAGTATAAAAAGAGTTCAAGATTAAGATAAAATTAGTGAAACCAGCAAAGAATCACTAAAAAACTGCTGCAGGATTTAAGTCTTTATTATTTATGTAGCTAGTATTTAGGTTACCAAAAAAGATAATTACTTCCCTGCATATGAAAATGCAGGGAATGAAAATGGAAAACAAGGAAGGAATAGATATCATAGATATCAATATAAAAAAAACTATCAAAAGCGATGTCAATGATTCTAGTAATGGGTTAAGTAAGATTAAGAAGGAATGATTTTGTCAGCAACTTAAAGGATTTCTTACCACTAGAGAAGTTATTTACCTGCTCTTTGCAAGCAAATACAGCTGAGGCCTTTTCTGAAAGTGGTTGTTAGAAGAAAAGGTGTCAGAATGAAATGGCAAATGAGGCAGAAGCAAATGAAGCAAAGAACAAAAGCATTCATTCGAGAGCTCTGCAGGAACATAAGAATGAAATGGTTGTGCAGCTAACCAAAATATACAATGTCCTATTAAACTGTAGTAGCCTGCTTCTCTTATTGGCTCTAGCTCAATTTCTGGAACAGCATGTTATTTGCTTGCAGATACAACTTTTCTGAATAATTATTAATAAAAGCCTTTATTTTACTGTACCATTTTACCTAGTTTAAGGCAAGCCTTTCCAGTTAGTATGAAGTTTTCTATTTCATGCTGGAGAAGAAAAGAAATGAGCCTGTACCTCATTTATTAACAGAAAGAATATTGATATAGACTTTCTTTAACAGTGTTTGAGATTTACTAGTAAAAAGCTGATGGACTATTTGTCTGTTCTTGGCATGCTCTGTTTGAACTGGCAAGCATTCGGGCAGAAAACACAGCCCTTGCATTATGTCATTAATATACACTTAGTAATTACTTGTTAAAATACATTTGAGTGATTTTTGAGCATTTAAAAAGTAAAACTGTTAGATTTTGCATATTCTGCATGAAAAGAAAAGTATAGACACAAACATTTAAAAATAAATAAATTGCAAATATTGCTATGATCTTTTATATCCTGTGTGTTTCTGAAATAAGGTAGAAAACAGAAGTTCATAAGGATTCATTTTGAAAACAGATTTCATTGGTTTAACAAAATTCCTTTTAATGCTCCCTTTACAAGATCATGACTACCCTTAGGATATTCTGTATTCTCTTCATATTTTCACTTATATGAAATAGGGAAAAAAACTATTCTCCTATCTTTATTAAATCTTCATATCTAATTCTTGCAGTTATGGAAATTTTAAAAATAGAGAAGAATAAGTTTAAAATTCCCCAATATTCTCCCATGAACTCTTAGATCCAGGTGGAGCCCCATCTCTTCTTCTAAAGTTTTGGTGTTTTAAATGCATGTCTGAGTGCGCAACTTTTTCTGTTTCATCTCTCTGTCACACAACCTAGAGACTGATCTGAAAATCTCTGTAAGACCAAAGGCATTTTGTAGTACAGTAAAGGAACCCTTCATTTCTCCATGGAGGATTTAATTTTTTTTTTTAATTAAATGTAGGAAATTATGTACATTAATAATACCCTAGTATAATACTACCAAAGAATTTCCACTATTCTTAAAAGTTAAATAGTTTAAAAGTATTACTTTTTGTCTTCCTGCTTCAGAATCTCATTATACTATTCATCACACCTTAATGTTAATACATCCAATAAATTTGGTATAAACGGTTAGGTTTCTTAGCAATTACAAGTGTACACACTGTTAAAACACTGAAAAGAAGACTTTTCTTTCCCTTTTTGGTACTGTAGCACCCAGAAGTGAGAACCCCATTCATTCAAGTTTTCTTGTCTCGGAAGTAAGGAATCCCAAATCATATCTGCCATTTTTATCTTTTTCTTCTCATCTGCACCTCTGTCACCCTTATTCTTGCCTTCCATAGTGTTTAAGTTTAAATCCTCTCTTCACTATAATCATCTGAACTGAGTTTCATTTTGAACATGGTAAAAATGCCATAGGACATTTTAGAGAGAAAAATTTCTGGCCATTCCTCCATTCGTTGTTTCTTTTATGCTTCCTCTTTGTCTGTTCTCGCTTGTCATCTTCTTCCGTAACATGTTCCAAAGGAACAGCAAGGCCTGTCTCCAGCACCCATCAGCAGCTCGCGCGGTGCTTTCTCTCATGTGCTCCCTGGAGAGCCCAAAGCCGCAGTCTCCTTTACAGACTAAGGTTAATGCTGTCACCCAGGCTTCTATCTCTAACACTGCCTAGTAACCCATTCTTATGACAATAATTTTATCAAGAACAAAAAAGTATAAAGCTATCCTTCCTCCAATATACCTTCTAACCTACTAATTGCTAAAAGAAACTATTGGGTAAGGGATGTATATAGATTGTCATGGCTTAATAACTCCCACAGATCTGTCTTACATGATCTTAATCCCTTTTGGACCAATAGGTTTTTTTGAGCAATTTACTTCTGCACTGTGGAAAAACATGCTCTCTGGTCTTTAAGCTTGTTTGGTTAAGTTAATAGGAGATCTAGCTGCTTCCCTATTGTTGCATTGTGAAAAAAAAATAACAAACTATCCTGTAATGATAATTGCAAAAATTGTCAGTAGATTATTTTCCACGCAGAATAATAAAATCCATTTATTCTTTCTGTTATGGAAGCTATTTCAAAGCAGCTGTGCTACACCCTCAGCCCTGCTGCCAGCCCTTCTCAGCAGAATGACAATAACACCTCTCCATTACCTTCTTCACTGGGTTAAAGACACTTACACAGTAAATACCTTAACACGACGATTATTTGTGAATTGAGTTTTCCATGAATTTGACTGCATCACTGACAAGAGCACCTAAAAAAGGCCATCCTTTTATACCTCTAACTTCATTGCCTACTTTATGAACTCCATAACTTCTTTTGCAATATGTTTCTGCTACAGGACAATACACAGCTTCAGCATTCATCTCCTTACCTTGCAGGAACAGTACACTACCCACCATTTGAAAAGTTAGGCTCTGATACCATAGATTAGTTGCTCTTTTTTGTTACAAAAGGTGCTCAGAAACCTGCACGACAGGTTGCGGGAGCACGTTGCTCACAAGGCTTTGTTTCACTACAATTTTCAGAATTAATCAGAAACCTGAAACTCTTTCACACAGAAAGGCCAGCTCCACTATTCAGTCCTCTCAGCCTTGATCCTGGAGGGCTCTGATCACTGCAGCTCTTACCACACACACGGACATAGATGGTTGCTGAAACATGGCACAACTTCCTCAGGTTTATTATCCCATACAGGAAAGCCTTACTTCACAATTTGACCTTGATGCCTAGTCATTGTATTTATTTTTAAATCACCATCATTATTTGACATTATCTTACTATTTAAACTTGCGGAAAAGCTCTCTTGCCAAGCCTGATGTCTGTGTTTCAGGTTCAGCATTTATAACAGAAATGGTGTAGAATCCAGTATCTAGTTATTTAAATTCAGAGTAGATGATTAATTCTATTAATCTTAAGTATCTTCTCCGTATACTCTAAGGAGAAAAGAGACTGGTAAAACCATGCTGTTCTGCTTTAGTTACCATAGATTGCAGTGATTCTTGCCGTGAGGAAAATCATTTGCTTAAAGTCTTTCTTGTGTTGCTAAGATACCATGTGAACAAAATTAATTTTCAGAAAGTCCTGTGGAGCACCTACTAATATGCCTATTTTACAAGCAGGCAAACTGTGACAGAGAAAGATTCTCATCATTTACTTTGCAGAACTTCACATAAATGAATTGAAATCCTAAAATTAGTAGCTGCCAGATTATGGCTAATATTATCCTAAAATCATGGTTGATGAATTAGTAGTTATATATGCAGCCAGGGCATGGGTTTTATGCTTTTCAGAAATTCTGTATGTAGGCTGTAGTGCTGAGCCACCCAGTAACTATTCACTCTGCGTATTAGGGAAAAAATAGGATAATGATCTCTAGAGGTCCCTTCTAACCTCAACCATTCTGTGATTCTGCAATTTTTGGTTCAACAGGTTTACACGGAGCTTCAGAAACTTACTCCCACTGCCAATAGTATTAACTGAAAGAGCTATATACTTAAGCACAGATTCTCTCTTGGGCCGCTTTGTACTGCTTGGGCAGTAGGGGACTGTGGCGTGAGGACTGGGTCCTACAGCAGCCGCCTCAGTGGCGCTTTGTGCTCGTGCAGAGATTAGCCCATGTGGAACTAATTGCAGGACTGTGGCCCAAGCAAGAAACGGGTCTAGTTCTATTTGCTTATTATCCAGTTGTCAAAATGTACTGCTCATTAAGCCCAGAAACAAAGGGTCCAGATGGATTCTTTATATCACATAAATGTGTTTCCCATATAAAAATAAAATAATCAGTAACACTGCAAGGGAATTTAAAACTACTGAAAAGAAGGAAACTCTGAGACAGTTTTTTTTTTTTTTTTAATGCAGAATAATGCAGAGGGGCCCTTTCTCTAAGCAGTTTATGATTTATTTTCACTTCAAAACATAAATTATGCAAGATGCAGTTTCACTACATGAGTCCATAGAACATGAATGAGGCTAAGACAAATGCAATCTAATCTCTTCCATACTATGAGCTCCAAGTGTGACTTATCACTTCGCTCCCATCCTGTAACACATGAATTTGCTGTCTTATACAAGAGCCCTCTGGATTCCTCTAACTTAACCAACCTATTGCAGCCCCTGACAGCATGACTGGACAGCCAGAGGTCATGAACGTGGGACTTGGAGCTCTTCTCTTTCATCAACAGGTGGCAATAAGCTAGTGCAGGAGCCATAATACTATATATAAGGAAGCAAAAATGTCCTTGATGGGCATGAAGATTTTATCTGCAACCTGAATCTACCAAACTAAAAACTGATTAAAAATAGAAAAGCAGAATTGGTTAAAAAGTGGAATGAGCAGATATCAGGAGCTTTCAGCAAAGTGTTCAGTTCTATGAGATCTTTAGAACATACCTAAGCTCTAACAGGTTCCTTAAGTGAGCCCAAGTGCTCTGCTCCCTAACACCACTGAGGACATGGCTCCAGCATCAGTTGTAGCAGATCTAAGTCCACTTGGCTGCTAAAAGGGGCCTCGTGAACAAGTCACCTCGGGGAACTGACTCAGTTGCAGACCCAGTAAAATAAATTATTTTTGAAGCAGGATGAATTCCCTGATCCAACTTTCCGTATAGCCACAAAATCACAAATGCCAGTACCAGATGGAGAGCAAGAACATGGACCCCAAGTGGGAAAGCAGGGAGGAGGCTTCAGCATCCATATGATTAAAGGGTGTTCCAGATACAACCATATGCTATCTGGCTGAATAGAGAAAACCTGTGTCAGATAGGCACCAAAACACTTAATGCTCAGTAAGCTGTAACTATTTGTGTCATTTGATCCTACAATTGCCAGCAGTTTGTGTCAATGCATAGTACAAAAATCCAGTAAGGGCTAGCTCAGAAGTTCGGGTTGCCGCATAGGTCAGCCTGTCTATAGCTTCTGGTGATGCATCCATCTCAAGCACCGCTTGTCTGGTCCTGTGAGACAAATGGATTCAGACACCCCTTTCCCCTGCTCCTTCAGGTGCCAAAACTCATCACTTAGTCATCCAGTAGGACCTACAAACCTTGATGAGCTTTGCAAGTGCATGCATTTCTGGAGAGAGGCATTTCTAAAACTGCTTGTGTCCTGGTGCTGCTGTGTTGCTTAAAGTCCTAACCACAACGGGATTCTCTGTTAAGTCTCTCCTGGTTATCTCATCTCATCTACAGCATGCCTATAGGATCAGGCCCTACACATAAAACAGGCATGGACAAGACTTCTGAAGGTCAGAGGCTAGTATGTATATGCGTTGCATATATGGTTACATTCTAATTATTGAAAGTCAGTCCTCAGTTACAGAAGTAGGAACTGTTTCTTTTTCATTAATGCTCAAGAGGTACCATTTACATTAAACTAGATCTTAAAAAATGATAATGCAAGCAACCTTTTGAAACTGTGATACTGAAAAACACTGACTTGCACTGACTTCAGGAGGACTATTCATATAGCTAACTGATATTTGAGAGAGAATATATCACAGGGGCATAATAAAAACTGCATGTCCTAACCAGCTACCTTAGTCATAAGTGCTGCACAAATATTCATGTTACTTTGTTACTAATCCTTTAGGAGAGAAAAGTCACAATATTTTTTCCTTCCCCTCAGGTGTAATCCTTGGATTTTCTCTTCGATCATATAAGATGAGTTATCGGGAAGTCAAGTACTTTTCATTTCCAGGAGAGCTACTCATGAGGATGCTGCAAATGCTGGTCCTGCCACTAATTGTATCCAGTTTAGTCACAGGTAAAAAAAAAAAAAAAAAAAAAAAAAAAAAAAGATTTTTCTTTCTGAAGTTTTCTTTTAAATAATTTGATAAAGAGGCACAGAGTAAATCATAAAAAATGCACACCCTATATGCTAGAACAAAAATGTAATAACTTGCAGTATGAGATATTGCTGCTAATGTTGATTTGGTATAGTATCACAAGGTCTGAACTAATACACAAAGTATTAAAAAGATGTTTTTCCACATTCCAAGCCACTCTAACTGGGCAATTTATTGTATGTAGCTGCTATGAAGCAGTTTGTACTTCACTTTCTTTTACTTTCTAGACTGGTATCTCCTTCCATGAAATCCTACTGTTATGAAAGATAAGAAATGTCAGATGTTTTTTTTTCATCTGTGTTCCAAGATCCAGCCAAGTTTAAACTATTGATCACAGGCAAGAACCTGTCTGTGCCACTGATCTGTAAAACATCTGTCTACCTCCTATCCTTTTAGCAGCAGACTGGAAACAGTGAGTGAGGGAGTGATAGATACATTTGTGGAGGAGGCTTTATCCCATCAGTTCTCATCTTCTTTCTTCTGGTCAGCAACAATTAATCTTCAAGCACTCTTTATTAAGTTGTTAATTGAGTTCCACCTCTAGAAAGCTTCATGCAAGACCTTTCAGATTTTTTTTTATCAGCATTGCTGCTTAGGATAAATGTATTTATCCTATTAATTATATGAAGAAAAGAAGGCAGATATTTTGCTCTGCCAACAAATCAGTGGTACAGCTAGAAGAAGAACTTAATCAGAATCACCTAATGTGCAGTTCTAAAATCTACTTAACACACCACATTTATTGATAGAGAATCCAGAGTCCATAAGATATATATATATATATATTTTAATATTAGGATCTACTTTTAGGAACACAAGGGAATACAGGCCCCACCTGCACAGGTACTAATGACAGTATGTATATATATGAGCTTTGAATATCAACAGAAACTATTCATGATTTAAAAAATTAATTTGCCATCTTTCAAGGAGAAATGTTTGTTTCTCTGCACGCATTCTATATGGATATTGGAAGCTTAATGCACACTGAAACACGAAAGAAATTTTTAAATTTTGTAGAGAAAGCCATGATGGGTTTTCTTCCCAACCAGTCTGCAATAATTCTATTATTCATTACTTCCTGTGTCTCTTGTCTCCTTATCATCCTCTTTTCCACATACAGAACCCCCAGCTTGTCTAATCATTGATAAGTAAAACCACTAAAAGTGGTTCTGCAGGAGAAATTCTGTGTTCAGTTCCTTGTAAGTCTGCGTCCTTATTTCTTCCTTGAGAGAGCTGAAGGTCAAGACAGGAAATTGGGAAGATGATAAATCATCCTATGCAAGGATTTGTATTTACCTATTTTCTGAATGTAAACTTCCTTAATCAGGAAGGGTGATTGGCAGGAAGGGTAGAAAACAATGCAATTCACAAATGACAAATTTCAATCTAAAAAAAAATCCTTAAATACAACAGTATTATGTGTTTTTTTCATGAGATTATGGAAATTTTCAAGTTTATTGCTAGCAATTCTGGAAAAACTCTTTTCTACACTGAGCAAAACCTCATTAGCACACAGATAGTTCAAACAAAAAGATGTTTATAAATATTTGATGGAGAACTGTCATACTCAGGTAAGTATACAGGTATTATTTAGTATCTAAATAACAAACTATAATCCTTACAAATATACTACTATACAATTTTATAGACACTCTTGGTTGATATGTTTAACTATATTTATAAGCTAATTCAGAGGATAAGTGTCTTATGCTTCTCAAATCAGTCTTAAAACCACTCTGTGATGCATCCATGAGCCAAATTTCTATATTTTGTTTGACAGAGATATAACCATAAGACTCCTCCCAGGTATTGTGCACAGATAAAATTACTTCTTCCCATTGTAAATTATTTGAATAAGTATTTTTGCTCTTTGTAGGCATGTGACTGTCTCCCAGACATGATGGTCTGGGTTTCCCTTTGCATTTATGTATGTGGTCAAAACAACTGGTTATTAGGATAATATCAGCACATACGGTCTCCAATATCTTAGAAATAGACTAGTCAAGATTATTTTTTTTCCAAATTATTTGGATATCAAAGAAATGTGAGCAATAAAAATGAAGTTATAATTACACAAACTGTGGGCTGTTCTAGAAGTGATAGATAAATTCAGAAAGGGGAGAGTTGTTATAGACACACAGTTCTCAGTTCCTCACAGACTCTTCAGAAAATAAATTGTAAATGCTGAAGTCAGTTTAGCCACATTTCTGTATAGACTATTTTGATATTCAAAATATTCATGAAACAAACAGAGCAGAATCTTATTCAGGCCTTTAAGAGCACATAAGCTTAAATTTAAACTTACCAATTGCCATTACTGCAAGTGGCTCAAACAGATAAGCACTTTTATGCCTTCTGTCTTCTGATATGGATGTTACCAGGCATGTGCTGACATCTGCTTGGGAGAAAAAAGAGATTATTTGCCTACCTTTCACCATCTTTTATTGTTTATAGAAAAATATGATTATATGGATATCTGTACACATCTTTTATGGTTTAGGCACAAGTCCAGCTGCATACTCTATGCTCATCTTTATTCTCTGTATTCTTACAAATATGAGAACTCCTAAGTCAATAATCTCAATCAGTATCTCTTTACAAAGTCAAAATTCAGTCATAGTGTATGTAGACTAGTGTATAGAGGTAGCATAAATAGCTAAAACATATAGATGAAACTCCCTTTGGGTTTTTTTTTGCACCAGATCTAGCCTGAATTGTTAGACAAACACAAGGTTGACAATTTTGTCTCATTTCTGTTTTGAATTTGCTGCAGCTTAAGGAGTTTAAAATACTTTATACTTTTTTATTTCATCATAATTTGAAGCATTTAACATAAACAGTTTGCTTGACATAATTATCTAAAAATATCTATTGCCCATAAACAGGATATCACATAAATATATATGCACATATTAACAATTTCACTCATGATGAAATAGGCAAAGACTGCAAGATTTTCCACCAGCATGCACTAACATTTTTTGAGCTATTACAACAGCACCATCACGCAATTGAAATTCCAGCCTGGCCCACAAGTGTTGTCAGCATGTTTCAGTTAGGAAGGCTATACTTCACTGTATATAACGCATCACAATGAGGTACCCTTTCCTAGCCAAACTATATATTTCCT
>JAWLRI010000673.1:1952861-1966305 GCA_034781795.1 Crypturellus tataupa
AAAAAAAAAAGCTCCCCAGCAGTTTGAGCATTAGGACAAAGCAAGCAAGGAATTTATTCATGATATTGAAAACTGAAGCTGTAAACGATGATATTTACTGTGTTCAACAACTCTATGACTAAATGACGGAAGAAAGAAAGTGGTGCAAACTGCAAAATAATACACCTGGGAGAGATGCACATACTACATCTATGCAGCCTTGGGCTCTGAATTAGATGTTAATAAACAGGAAATATTTCTCAGCATAACTGAACCGGATGGAGAAGGGAACTGGAGCTCCAGTGAAATGCAAGGAGGGACTAAATAAACTGGAACTCTTGGGCTTGGGAAACTCTTCCACTTCTAGAACTGGTATGGAAGGTTTACACAAAGATCCGCAGAAATCACAATCATTTGTAGAGGTTGAAAAGGAATAATTCTTATTTAGTTCATAATACTTTCTTCATGGCAAAAGAACTGAGGGGTGCCCAATGAAATAATCAGGGAGATCTATAACAAGCAAAAGGAAGTACTTTCTCACGCAGCACACAGCTGAATCACATTGTACATTGCCACGAGACTGTTGCGGAAGCCAGAAGTTAATATTTTTTAAAAGAAACGTGAGAATTCCCAGATACAGACATCTTTGACTATTAAACCTATTGTAACTAGCAATTTAGGAAGTTCCTAGCCCCACTGATGACCAGATGCAGGCAGGACAAGCAAGGCTGTGAGCGCTGTTCTTGTTCTCTTTCTTACAGTCCTCTGCACAAAGGGGTTGGACTGACCTTTGGACTAACCCAGTTAATGATTTCCCATAGATTTATGTTAAAACCTCTATTGTTGCACTCCACAGAATTTCATATCAGATTCAATGTCTTTCTGTAGCTATCCTTAAAAACATCACAGAGCAATTACTCCATGGCTGTGACTCCAGTCAACAGTTTCAATTTCCTGACACAGTAAACCTTTCTTGAGAGGCCGTTTAAAACCACGGAAAAAATCTTCCAGAATGTGAGAATCACCTCACCTACAAGAAGCATAAATTGTCTTCATTGACATGAAATTAGACATAAAAACAAAAGGGACATAAAAGCCATACATGAAAAAAAGAAGAAAAAAAAACCCTAAACACAATAATATCAGCAAATCTTAATTGCAGCACTACTGGGAACTCGACAGATAACAGCAGTAGAAGAGCAATGCTGGTGTCGACAAAAAACAGCATGACAGCCTGCTGCCAAGAGAACAATTACGCCCAGGGATATTTAGGTACATGGAGGCTGCTTCAGCAGCTGCTGTTTTCCTGCTCCTTTCACCATTTTTCCCTCTAGCCTGAACCCTATGATATGCATTCCCGTATCCTGTGTGCATATCTAGCACATCATATTTACTTTCTTCTCAGTGTGTTTTTGCTATAAAAGAGGCCACCCAATATGCATAATTGCCACAATCATTCATGAAGACCAGAAGCATCTGAACAGTCATGAATGTCCCTGATGGGGCATTTTGAGGACACCGGGGCTGCTACTGAGAGCACTTGCACTGCAGCAAGAGTGACAAGTACTTGCCTTTCATCAGTGGTGTTAGATTTGACAAACACAAAATAGTCTCTGAATCATCCCCTTAGCTACACAGTTCAGTGCAGAAAGAACAACAGAAGACCAGAACATGTTTGCATAAGCAGAAGGTCTTCATCTCCCAAGAACAAGAGACTGCAATGGGCTCCTCTGGTCCTCTACGCTTCTTTTCACCCCTGATTTTCCTTTTTCTATGTTGGCAGTTGTTGGTAGATAATGTATTATTTCCATTTAATTCTAAAAAAGAAAAGAAAATTGTAATGATGGATCTTCAACAAAACACACATGTGCTCCTGTTGCATATGCAGTAACATAAGGGTCTCTCAGAAGACAAGACAAGGATTTTTTTTAAGAGCTCATGTGGTAGCTACAAGGTACTTTCAGTTGTGGCCAGGGACCTTTGCATGGTTGTCAATTTTTTGGTAGAGATGTAATGCAGAATGGGCTACATTTCCACATTCCTGTGTTAGAGGGTTTTCTCCAGATGAGTTCTTGAGCTACTCAAGAACACAGCAAAACATTTGCTAAAACCTAGAATCTCTTGCACAAAATTACCAGCCTTTTTTAATCAGGTGGAAAATCTTTCAGTGCAATTTTTCCAGCTCTGATCTGTTTTTTTCTCAGCATTATTTTTGATTAATCTATGCCACTTCTAGACCCTACCTCAGGTAGGGTCTATTTGAGCCATCCCAGTGATTCTTTTCCCTATTTATAGAAGGTCTTTCTGATTATGCTTTTTAAAATTAATATTAGATAATATTTGATATATTATATATGTATGATCTATACATATTATTAATACAAGCTATCACAATGATGTTCTACAAAAGGGAAATAATAACTACTAGAACAGATTATCCCATATCATGTGGTGGGCCCCATATCATGGGGGGATTTCCAGATCTTAATGCAGTTTTTGTAAAGACTCATCCCTGGAAGTCTTGTACCTAAGAATGTTAAGTTCTTTGTCCCCTCATCGTGAAATAAATTTCAAAGATATTCTGAAAACTCAAAAAGATCAGACATAAGACAAAGCCAAAGAAATTTATTTAACAAAAAGTTAAAAACATAAGTTAAAGTTAAAAACATAAGTTAAAGTTAAGTTAAAACATAAGATATTAAAGTTATTCTAATATTTTGAGCCTGTGATTTGTAACTCCTGAGTGGTTAGAGTTATCCATTCTGATATCATTCTTTAAGATATATTCATCTTCACTACTTCACTGAAGAATTTGAAGGACATCACACACATCCCAAATTGTGATGAACACTTCAGACTAAATATGAATAAACAGACACTTAGATTCTTTAGTTAAGCGCGAATACATTTTTTCAGGATCTGGCCCTAGTTTGTAATAAATACATAGGTAAACAATTCACGTTTCTTCAGGTAATTAAACCTTTTCACCCTCAGGCAAATATACCACTAGCTCTTCACTGGTGGTAGATAAAGCAAGCAGAACAGCATAGCACTAGAAGTGCACTATTTGCATCAGAATTAACATGCTGATGTTGGCTTCTTCCTACATAAACAGATCCCTTATTTTCTACTTCAGTGCAAAGCTAAATGCTTTATTCTGTCATGTTACCACCCACTTCTAACTTAGATTTGAATTCTCAGATAGTATCAGAGATTTTTGAGCGAATATAGCTCCTTCCCAGTGTTACAAAAAATAGGTTTGGTCAGAAGTTCGCTTAATGAATAGCTATTTCATTAAAGAATACATTCTTGCACTGAAAAGCAGCTTTGACCCACATTTACAATTACAGTATGTCTCAACTCCATAGGCCTTAAAACAAATAACATTGCAAGATTTTAGCCTTCTAGGCCACTAATATCTGTCCAGTGCTAAAGAGGTTGTTCAAAGATTCTACATCAGCGAAGAAGGTGCAGTTTTCAAATCCAAAATAGAATATTTAAAAATCAGTTAAAAAGTAAACAGGCTTTTTTTCTGCAGAACATCAGAGTCCAATAATAACAGTGATCTAAAAGAAAACCCTTCTCTTCCATCTGTTTTACTTAAAATCAGCTGATATTTTCTTTGGTATCTCAGCCCTCTCATAGATATTTGTGTCTTTAATCTTGCCTACCAGCAGATGATGCCCATATGGCAACTGTGTAGCACTGGGGTGTGTAAGCCAAAACCTGTATTTCATCCTGCTTAGCAGTGTAAGATGCTGGAAAAGAGCTGAAAAATATTATTAAAAAGCACTAGCTGCGACTGTCAGGAATTCTGGAGGACATCTTAACTTCTTTCCATTGCCTCTTACAAGTCTGCAGGGTGGAGAAAGACAAAGCACAAAATGCAAGGCTTTGATGTTGTAAGGTTTTAACCGAATCAGTGACCCCAAGTTCAAAGGCCACTGAAACAAAAGAGAGGAAAAAAAAAAAGGAAAACAAAAGCCTGTTCACATGAAACTCCAACTCAACACTTTTGTAATGAGCTCTCCGAACAGCCTTAACATTATTACTGAGTTATGAAAAAAACCCTAAGGACGATGCCAATTAAAAGAGGAATAGACTAATTGCAGCTAAAGTATTAGTATTAGTGTTCACAGCGCATTACCAGAGGACCTTAAATTCATAAATAAGAGACAAAATTCTCCTAAATTTTATTTGAGTGTTATTCATTAAATTCTTGGGGACTTAGAGTATAAGATTTAGTCTTATGGTCTATGAAAGAAAAAGAAAATTGTCATGAGGATATGCATTGGGATATTCTTATTTATTGCTAAGATATTAACTTGCACATTGCTGGTGATGCTTTTATAACACTGTTAGTTCATAAATTTAAAAATCTCTACATATTTTTTCCACATCCCATGCACTTGCAGAAGACTGCTATAATTTATAGAGGAATTCACAGATTCTTTCTAGACTCTCTATTAATGTAAAATTTGATTTTTGATGAAATATAAAATTGTACATGCGACTTTTGTCATATTAAATCAAATTCTTTTTCTTTTGACAAAATAAATTAAAGATATTCTATGTTGTCAAATCAATTATTGTTCTGCACTTTCTAATGCAAACAGTGACCCACTCTATGCAATTTCTTTTGTCATAGGTAGATAAAATTGCCTCATATTATTTTTAGCAGGACCACAGAAAGACTGAGGCCCAGTGGATCTCACTAGGTCCTGCACCAAAATCCACCTTCTGAAGAATGAAGGTGAAGTTTGTCTTTTAGGACAAACTTCCCAAATTGAGAGAATATTACCTCTATCCTCCTGACTTCACCACCACAGGCAGATAATTTTTAATCAGAAAGGGGCAAGATAACTACATGTAAAGTGATTATGTTGTTTCATGCAATTACAAATAACACTACAACCTGGTGTAAATTAAAAGCGTTAGAGGAGATAAATCAGAAAATAAAGTGTGATTCAGTCAAAAATAGTCCTGAAAAAGTGCCTGGCATAATGGAAAGGAATGTGATAAACTGAACAGATTATGAGTATATGTATACATAAGTATATGTAAACATGAGCAGGGTATATATACCATAGACAAAAAGGAAACATGAACAACTTGGATGATGAATTCTTTGGAAGATGAGCAGCAGATGAATGACCTATTAGCTTGAAGGCAAACTGAGAATTTATTGCTTTTACACTGACACAGATTCACCACAAAATGCTTTGCCACTGAGCAGGTTTCTAAAAAAGGTTAGCACTAACCTATTCAAACCTAATCAAATAAGTTTCATTGCTAACAACAGACCTATTACAATACTGCAACACCAAGCAAATAACATGCAGACTTGCTTGGAAGTGGATAGAGTAACTTGAAATTACTCAAACAAAATCAGGTTCAGTATATTTGAAGTATAAAGTTTAAAGTTTCGGTATATTTAAAATATAAAATTTTCCAAATTACCTTAATATTGCTGGATTAGCAAAGCAATATTATGGTTCAGGATTGTAAAGAAAATAAAATTCAAAAGTAGCAATCCAATGGCCAAATTTTTATCAGAAACAATAGCAATGTGCTACCATTAATTCAAATCTTAGCTGATTTGCATTTGACAGAATTGAACTTCTCTTGACATGGCTGCTACATGAGCTCTTTAAATGGATTTAATTAGCACCTGATCCTAGTGAACAATCATTCAGATTAAAGAAACTATCATTGCAATTGCTTTTGCTATTAGAATTTTTAGTGAAGAAGCCAAGAACTACCTGGCTAATAATACTGGACCACAATTTCAATGAGAAAGTGATGCCTTCAGCATACAACATATCCCAAATCAGTAAAATATTCTAAATCCTATGTCATTTTACACACAGATAGTCTGCCTGTATTCTTTTTAGAAGGATAATCCTGATTTTTCATTCTTTAAGTATTGCTCTCCTGATAGAATTTCAATTATTTTTGAAAGCAAGACAACAAAAGGGTCTTTTCAGACACCTACTACATTCTCAAGATGTAAAATCAAACACACTTTTACATGAGATTGCATTACTAGCTGCTATCCCTTTAAGAGTAACTTTAATCTCACATCTATATTCTAAATTATGTCATATTGTTTTTCCAGTAGCAGTTAAATTAGATGAGGAATGATTTAGCATAATAAACAGTTTACAGCTTCATCGCATGGGAGACATCCACTTGAATAACAGAAGCACATTTGTGGAATTTTAATAAGTGCTGCATATACAAAAACATGTCTTTGAAGGACTCCAGGCACTGTCTGCCAAAACTCAGACGAGATTTTTAGTAGATTAAAAGCTTCCACATGTATTTCAAGATACTACATTTGGACTTTTTGGAGCACAAAGTAATGGGCTTCACCCTTCAAAAAGGAAAGGTTTATGTCAGTGGCATATAGTCAAGATATAGGGTATTTTGTGTTTAAAGTGGGTGTTCTGGGCAATATGTTCAGGATAAGTAAAGAGCAGTACTTTCATCCTTGAGGAATATGGCAGAAGTCTACTAGTATATTTATTTCAGCCTTGTAAGTACATGCCCTGGAAGGTTCAAGCTATCTTAATGTGCTTTGCTTTATCAGTTACTACAATGAACTTTCTCTCATTAAATTGAAATAATTTATCATCTTACACTAGGCCTTTCCTTAATCAAATGTTTTGTGCTCGTTGTTTCACTGTGGTTATAGAAAATAAGTATTTTTATGCCCAACAGAAGAATCCCATTTCCAGGAAAGAGGAGTACAAATGTCTGAACATAAAAGGATGTCTTTTTAGAATTGCCCTTTGCAGGTAGCACAGTGTTTTGTTACCAAAAAAAATTGTGAGCTGCTATTTTCTGTGTTCCTGGGTTTCTGATTCTTGGCTCGCAGACAGTCGGTCCTTTGTACTCTGTTATTACAATGAGGTAACCAAAGAAAGAGAGCCTTGGTCTGAGACTGTCAGCTGTTACTAATCACTGCTCCATGGCTTGCTGTGAATCCCTGCTTGCCTCTCCCTCCTGCTCTGCTTAGCACACATAAAGAAGATAAATTACTCCCTAGTTTCCCTTCAAAAAGCATATTGTTTGGCACATTCCAATACCGTGAGCAAAAGATGGAATAATGTGAAGAGTTAAACGGGTATCTAAACAGCCACACAGCAGGGTCCTTCTCCGGCAGATGTGAGTTTCAGGAAATATGCTTTAGAACTGGCTGGCCAAACGCCTTCTGTTATCTTGCAACCCTTAAAAAGTCAATCGACTGTAGCCTTCAAAACAGCACAATATATTTCTGCAGTGATAGACATATCAGTGACTTTCAATAAATGCAGTATATGTGTACTCTATTTACATCTTTCATTCTGTGGTGAGCGTCATACCTTGGTGTTTATAGATTATTCAGCAACAGCAATCACAGCCTGGGGAGTTTTACTGCATTCTGCCTTGCCTTCACTGATGCTGTTCTTATATAGATGCAGAGAAAAAATTAAAAAGGAAGAAAGGATATTTATTTGAGCATGTTTTAAAAAACACCATGGAAGCAAGCAAGACAAGGGGAGCAGAGCTGTGGAGTACCCACCACTAAAATAGTGAGAGTAAAAATAGCAACTGCAAGGGAAGGGAAAGGGAAACTCAATAAGTTTGTAAACCAAGATTGTATGATACACTTTCCTGCTGTATCAGAGTACTGCACTCCAGAGCAAGAGTGCACTTGAGGACCCAGGAAATACTTTCCACCCCAGATTACTGCCACTGTAATTTTTTTATCAGTTGATCACTAATGTTGGTGCAGAAGCCAAGTGAACTTTCATGAAGTGAAGTTATTGCTGCAAAAGGGTAGTTTGGGTTATGCTGCCTTTCTGTGTTGAATGGCAATAAAATTCAGTATTGATGGTGAATTGGAAGGTAATACTCATCATAAAGCCACCAAATATTGTTTGACTCATTCAGTTGTTCAGATATCACCAATGTTCTTATAGTACTGTACAATCAATGTACTTCAAATCAAGTGTTCTAAGAATGCCAGAAATAAATATGTATGGCAAATTAAATTAACATCCTCTAGAAAAGGGTTTTCTCCATCACATGCATGGAACTAGTAGAAATTTTCTGCTTGCTGAGTTAGTGAACTGTCCACAAAGAGCAGATCATCTTATTCACGTGCTTATCCAGACTCTTCCACATAACGTTAAGCCCTGTCTTTCTCATAATTACTGTGATTTCTCTGTTTAACTCATGCAGTGGGATTTTTTTCTTAAATGTAACATGAACATCTGTTCATCTCTGAGAGTCTATATATTTATATACATCTATATATACACAGTGTAGTCTATGGAGAGAAGTGCTGCTCTGAGCAGTCCTGCCCGTCTGGAGCTCTCCTGACCCCAGCTGCTCTTTCACACATCTCTGTTCCCTCCTCGCCGTTGCACTAGTGAACACTTTCAGCTATGTGGTGGAGTGGAGAACAGAGCACACTTAACTAATCAGGGGAAAGTGAGGACTGCTGAACTTCCTCTGCTGCCACCAAGCAGCAAAGGATGTTGCCTGAGCAGACACCACCAAGCTGAAGCAATGGCAAACTGCTGCCAGAAAGGCTAGGTCCATATTCTGCTTCCAGACATGCTCCCCGTCCACTTCTCTGGTGTGAGCTCTGGGGTTGGAGGAACTCCCTTCTGAGGTGATTCAGAACAACAAACCGACAAGAGAAAGCAATCTTGCAACCCCAAAGTTAGGAGCTTTCTAACTCCTAACTCCTCGTGGCAAGGGACGGGGCAGGAATGCAAAGTTGTGGGGCCACTCTGCTACTTCAAGCAGCCACTCTTAGCTATTAAATAGGCTCATTAAATTGTGCTACTATATCACAGCCATGAGTTTCATTAGTCAGCTTGGCTTAATCATGGTCTCTGGCTCTGGCCATAACTCTGGATCAAATGTAATTGCTCTTTTTTCTGTGTGGTATTTGTCTAATGTTTTTAATGAAACTGGGAAAATATTTATTTGCAATTTTATCATTCTGTTTTTATTATTACTACTATTGCTATTAAGATAATAATCTATTTTGGATCGGATTGGGGCCTGATCTTGTAGAGGGCTCAGATGTCCAAGTTTAAACTTTTCTTTAATTTTGCTTCGCTGGGAATGCTCAGTGTTACTCAGTACATGCTCCACAGCTGAAGATTTAGAACTTCCTCATGTTCATTAAATTCAGGCCATATTTCCATTATTTTTAACTCTCTAATAGTTTTTCCTTAAGACTTGCTGTCAGGACATTTTCTTCTGACCTTGCACAGTGTTATTCATTTCCACATAGACTCATCAACATACACAAAAAGGATTGTTCCCGTGGTCTCAAACTGTGAGTTTACTCATCGCACAGCGCTCAGTGGATGTAGGGGGTCGGGAGTAGCCCATTTAAGAGCGCTTCATTAGCAGAGTGAACGACAACCTAAAAGAAACAAAATTAGGGCAACTTTCCAGAACCAACAGCTGCCATTATTGCTGCTCCACCATAGCAGCCTTTGACAAGCAACTGCAGTTTCCTAATGAAGAGACTGTAAAAGACAAGCAGGAAAATAATTAGCAATAAAAAGATGTTCTGTTCCCAATGTATGTAAAAGATTTTGTCTGAAATATACAAAAATCTGTATTGGCAATTGTACCAATTCATTTCTAAAATGCTGAATTAGTGTGAAATTTGCACTAATCTTAGAAAGTCTCCTATTTTTACTTCCAGTTGTGAATTAATATGTATAGTATAGTCCTATATGTATAGGATCAATATGTATAGTTTGTTCTGTACACTTACTCAGTATTAGCTCATCATTAGCTCATCAAATTTACAAATTTGTCATTATGCATCTAAATACTTTTAAAATAACCAAAAATTTTTAAAATTTTGGGTGGAATGTTAGATTCTCTGATATAAAATGCAAGATTTCTAGTGTGCAAACACATACCTTTTTTCCCCCCAAAAAAATGTTAAAGGGCAGCAAAACTCTGGGAAAATAGTATTTTTATATGTAAAAAAGTAGCTCTGACAAATGATCACTGAAGTTATTAAGATCAGTCCTAAATGGGGTAACTGTTATTCTCACATTCTTATTTTTGCTTCAGAAAAAGAAAAAAAAAGGAGGAATCTTGCTACTTACCCACTGTGGCAAGTGCATAACACTTCCTATTGGAACTGAGAAATCTGAAGGGTTTTTTTTTCTTTTTTAGAAATGAAAAAATAATATCTGTTAGAAACCTACTGTTTCTACCTGCTAGTAAAAAAGCAGGTAGAAACTCTTAGGTACTGCTGTACCTAAGATAGGTAGCAGTGTGCTTAAACTCAAATCTCGTGTTTAAATAGTTTACAATTTATGTTGTTGGGACACTGAGTTTCTTT
Source organism: Crypturellus tataupa (assembly GCA_034781795.1). NCBI lineage: Eukaryota > Metazoa > Chordata > Aves > Tinamiformes > Tinamidae > Crypturellus > Crypturellus tataupa. The sequence continues at coordinate 1,963,216 of JAWLRI010000673.1, forward strand.
TTTTGCAAGAAATCAGTTGATCCTGTTGTAGTAATTAAAGTTCTGAAGTTGCTGGATCTTTTAGCATAGGCTCTGCTTTTTGGCTTTTAATATAGCTCCTTGGCTTTTTTCTTTTTTGAACAAGCAGCTCCCGAGCTATTGGTTTACACATTATCATCTAAAGTGAATATGCTCAAGATATTTTATTGTTGAAATTACTGCAGAGTAATCATCATTCTGTACTTAACTCCATACCTTAGTATAATCCAAAATTACAAATAAAACTATGTGCAATCTCCTTATTATGTTGAAAAAATTAATGGGCAGAAGTATAGAAATAGAAGTACTATGGAATTTATAAATTCTAAAATTCGGTAGAACCTACAAACAATCAAAATGTACTAAAATAATAATATAATTGGCACAAAAAGAGTAATAAGACAGTAGCTATTCAAGAAAATTACAGCTTGATTAGTTTATGCAAGTTTTCAGAATAATGATAAAGAATAAAATGACTAATAATTCAGAGGTTTTAATAAATGTCCCTAACAACAATTTCTTCTCCTTTTCCCTGCATCCTTTCTCGATCTTTTTCCTTCCCTTGCAACTACTCTACATGTTTGCTTGCTGCCTTTCCTATAACCTAAACATATTCCCCTTTCTGCTCTAACACGTGCGTTAGGAGACCGCTGTAGTGCTTTGCTCCTCTTGCGGACGCTCCGGATTGCTCCTTGTTATGTTTTATCTCACCCACCGCGTGATGGATTCCTCACTGATTTATGAAGAGAGGGAAGGGGTAGGTGCAGGGAGAGGCCAGTGGCAAGGGCTGGGGTTTGTTTGCCGTCTGACAGAGTTGGGCCTGCCCCTCTCTTTCTCCCCTTCCTTCCCTCCCCGCGGATTCCAAGGCCATTCCCGTTAGGCCACGCACGCGCTGGGCCAGATGCCGGCCTTGCCGCTGCGCGTCGCCTTGGTGACCTCAGGCCTCCCTGCACGAGGGGGCCTCCAATCCCAGGCCCCCGGGCGCAGGGACGGAGCAGAGGAGCGGACGGAGCGGATGGGATTGCAGTGGCTGATCCCCGCGGAGGAGCGAGCAGGGGGAAGAGCCCCAGCATCTCCCATCGCCCATAGCTCCAGAAGAACAGAGCAAGGCTCTTGCTCCCGGACACCTCTCTCGCCGGCAGTGCATCCCTCTATCCCAGAACCAGTCCTAGCATGAAATGGAATGAGCATGAAACAGTTTAAACTAGAAATGTATGAAGACTAATCTGACTGGAGCAGTAGACATGCATTTTTCCCCCATTTTTTAAATTAACTACTTTTTAAGTAACATACTTTAAAATTTGTAGCAAAGACTTTCTTATATAAGCATCATAGAACTCATTATCACATCCACAAGAACTCCCAACAATTATTAAGCATTGGTTAATTATTGTAACATGTGTGTTATGTACTAGGAAACTAAAAAACGAAGCAATTCTCCATCCGATTACAATGGCTGTAGGATTTACTTTCTGTTTATAAAAACAGGAAAGATAGTTATTCCTTGCTAGCATTTACCATCTTCCTCACAGCATTTCAAACAGCATAAATGCACACTTACCACAACCAAGTATTATCCTCTGGTTTTAGAGACGGAAGAGCTGAGCAGGGAAGTTAAGGATCAGATGCTTCACATGTTGGTTTTCCACTGTAGTTTCATGTTGTGCCTGTAGCTCTTTGTCCGGCTACTACAACGACACATATAAATCAAGCAGCTCAGGGAGCAAGTCTGCTGAGCTGAATTTGGGGGTGCAAATCTTACTGGCGCTAATGGCTTGTGCCAAAGGGCAGGAATGGCATAGATGAACGAAAAGGTATGTATGACGAATGTGATCAGTTTTATACTTCACAGATTTGATCAGAGCGTTGATCTCAGTACAATCAGTGATTATGTAGAACGGGTTTGCTGTAATGCTAGCACAGCTATTTCCTCCTTTATAAGATACAAGTTTGATATATCTGTAATGACTGGCATTCTGAGGCAATATTTTATTTTGCCAGTCATGTTTCTAGTTTTAGATTTCCATATTATGTACATTCAAGCGGTCCTTTTACATGCTTTTTTCCTGCGATATGGGCATCCAGAGTGAAAGGTGGGCAACTTCCATTATATTCTGTACATACAAAACTGGAAAAGAAGATAAACACACAAATTGTCAACTGTGTTTTGGAATAGGCTGTTCCATATAGGGGTCCATAGGAGGAGATCATAAAGGGATCCATTTCTTGACCTCTTGCATCACTTGGAAGGCAAGATTCCAAGAGGAAACATTAGCAGCATCTAAGACAGCTGGTGCAGGCCTCCGCACGAAGCATGGAAGTTACTTGATGACTTGAAATCGTAAGGGGAGGCACAGTAACTGCACCTGTTTGGACAGGGAGAGCGCTGCCATTTCAGGCACTCTTGCCCAGAGGGTCAGAGTTCCCCCCGGGCAGAATTGCACGTTCACTTCACCACTGTGCAGCCCTGCTGGTGCAATGTGATGAACAAATGCCTCAGCAGATGCTGCACTGAGCACCCCAGCATTCAGATGTATTAAGACCAGCCAAGAATTAGGATTAATGTCACAAGTTTTGCAAAGCTTATAAAAGACTCTAAGAGACTTTAAACGCCTAGTCATACAATAGCAAGCATTTTCTGCAACCAGCTAACAGCATTTAATCTATCTTAGTCCCATGGCTTGGGACAGAGGTAAACTCAGGTCATTCCATTAGGAATTGAAGAGGTCTTTCCATGCAACCTACTTGTAGGAAACGTTATCGACTTCATTTGAGAGTGCTGTTTCCTTTCTTATGAATCAAGTACAGATTTCTAAGACACATTTTTCAGACCATGGTAACTCTGCTAATTACAAACTCCACGTATTGCCTCTGTAGAATATAGGAAAAGCCACACTGCATCAGACTGATAATCTTTCCTTTAACACATCTTAATATGGCACAGAAAGCCATTGAACTCTTATAATAATAGTCTTGTGGTGACAAACAAGAGGGGTGGAATCTGAAGATGATGGTAATACGGGCTGCAACAGAGGGCCAGCATATGCTGGAGAGCTCTAGATGTCCTGGTTG
>JAWLRI010000673.1:1966405-1981642 GCA_034781795.1 Crypturellus tataupa
CTGGAACATCTGCCCTATGAGGAGAGGCTGAGGGAGCTGGGCCTGTTCAGCCTGGAGAAGAGAAGGCTGAGAGGGGGCCTGATTACTCTCTATAAGTACCTCAAGGGAGGCAGTGAGGAGGATGGCCAGAAAGTGAAGCATCAAAAGTTATACAGGAACTCAAGGAAAAATTTCCTGACAGTGCGGGTGACAGAGCACTGGAACAGGCTGCCCAGACAGGTTGTGGAATCTCCTTCTCTGGAGATCTTCAAAACCCGCTTGGATGCAGTCCTGTGCCACATGCTCTAGGAGACTCTGCATATGCAGGGAGGTTGGACTAGATGACCTCTAGAGGTCCCTTCCAACCTTAAACATTATATGATTCTATGATTCTATTCTATGATTTCTAATGCAAACAGTGACCCACTCCATGCAATTCCTTTTATCATAAGTAGATAAAATTACCTCATATTATTTTTACCAGGACCACAGAAAGACTGAGGCCCAGTGGGTCTCACTAGGTCTTGCAACAAAATCCTTATGAAGGATGAAGGTGAAGTTTGTCTTTCAGGACAAACTTCTCAAATTGAGAGGATATTATGTCTATACTCCTGACCACCACCACAGTTAGATAGATACCTAAGCTAATTTTTAATCAGAAAGGCACAAGATAACTACATGTAAAGTGATTATGTTGCTTCAGGTAATTACAAATAGCACTGCAACTTGATGTAAACTAAAATAATACTTGAAGTGTTAGAGGACATAAATCAGAAAACAGAATGTGATTCAGTCAAGAATACTCCTGAAAAAATGCCTGGCATAATGGAAAGGAATGTAATAAACTGAACGGATTATGAGAATACGTAAACATGAGCAGTGTATATGTATCATAGACAAAAAGGAAACATGAACAACTCAGATGAATTCTTTGGAAGATGGGTGGACACTACTGCAGCAGATGAATAACCTATTACTTGAAGGCAAACTGAGAATTTATCGCTTTTAGGCTAACATATTCACCACACAATTCTTTGCCACTGAGCAGGTTTCTAAAAAAGAAATATGTTAGTCCTGTGTTATTCAATATATTTAAAGGAGGTGGTGTCACATGGTTCTTTTCTAAATTGCCTTAATATTGCTGGATTAGCAAAGTAATATTATGTCTCGGGATTGTGAAGAAATTAAAATTCAAAAACAGCAATCCAATGGCCAATTTTTATCAGAAAGAATAGTAACATACTACCATTAATTCAAATCTTAGCTGAGTTGCATTTGACAGGGTAGAAATTCTCTTGAAATGATGGCTGTTACATGAGCTCTATAAAATGAATTTAATTAGCATCAGATCCTAGTGAACAATCATCCAAATTAAAGAAACTATCATTGTAATTGCTTTTGCTATGGGAATTTTTAGCGAAGAGGCCAAGAACTGCCTGGCTAATAATACTGGACCACATTTTCAATGAGAAAGTGATGCCTTCAGCATAGAGCAAATCCAAAATTGGTAAAATATCCTAAATCCCATGTCATTTTGCACACAGATAGAGTCTGCCTGTATTCTTTTTAGAAAGGTAATCTTGATTTTTCATTCTTTAAATATTACTCTCCAGATAGATAGAATTAAATTCAGTTCATTTTGAAAGCAAGGCAACAAAAGTATCTCTTCAGACATCTACTACATGCTGAAGATGTAAAATCAAACACACTTTTACATGAGATTGCATTACTAACTGCTGTCCCTTTAGGGATAATGTTAATCTCACATCTATATTCTAAATTATGTCATATTATTTTTTCAGTAGCACTTAAATTAGATGAGGAATGATTTAACATAATAAACAGTTTACAGCTTCATCGCATGGGAGGCATCCACTCGAACAACAGAAGCACATTTATGGAATTTTAATAATTGCTGCATATATGAAAACACGTCTTTGAAGGACTCCAGGTATTGTCTGCCAAAACTCAGACCAAATTTTTAGTAGATTAAAAGCTTCCACATGTATTTAAAGATATTGCATTTGGACTTTTTGGAGCTCAAAGTAATGGGCTTAACATCCTTCAAAAAGGAAAGGTTTATGTCAGTGGCATATAGCCAAGATATAGGGTATTTTGTGTTTAAAGCGAGTGTTCTGGGCAATATGTTCAGAATAAGTAAAATACTTTCATCCTTGGGGAATATGGCAGAAGTCTACTAGCGTATTTATTTCAACCTTGTAAGTACATGCCCTGGAGGGTTCAAGCTATCTTAATGATGTGCTTTGCTTTATCAGTTACCACAATGAACTTTCTCTCATTAAACTGAAATAATTTATTGTCTTACATTAGGTCTTCCTTAATCAAATGTTATGTGCTCATTGTTTCACTGTGGTTATAGAAAATAAGCATTTTTATGCCCAACAGAAGAATCCCATTTCCAGAAAAGGGGAGTATAAATGTCTGAACATAAAAGGATGTCTTTTTAGAATTGTCCTTTGCAGGTAGCACAGTGTTTTGTTACAAAAAAAAAAAAAAAAATGTGAGCTGCTATTTTCTGTATTCCTGGGTTTCTGATTCTTGGCTCACAGACAGTCGGTCTTTTGTACTCTGTTATTACAATGAGGTAACCAAAGAAAGAGAGTCTTGGTCTGAGACTGCCAGTTGTTACTAATCACTGCTCCATGGCTTGCTGTGAATTCCTGCTTGCCTCTCCCTCCTGCTCTGCTTAGCACACATAAAGAAAATAAATTACTCCCTATTTTCCCTTCAAAAAGCATATTGTTTGGCACATTCCAATAGTGTGAACAAAAGATGGAATAATGCGAAGAGTTAAATGGGTATCTAAACAGCCCCACAGTAGGGTCCTTATCTGGCAGTTGGGTTTCTGGAAATAGGCTTTAGGACTGGCTGGTAAACTGCATTCTGTTATCTTCCAACCTTTAAAAATTAAATCGACTGTAGCCTTCAAAACCACACAGTATATTCCTGCAGTGATAGACATATCAGTGACTTTCAATAAATGCAGTATACGTGTACTCTATTTATATCTTTCATTCTATGGTGAGCTGTCATACTTTGGTGTTTATAGATTATTTAGCAACAGCAATCTGGGGAGTTTTACTGAATTCTTCCTTGCCTTCACTGATGCTGTCCTCATATAGGTACAGAGAAAAAAATAAAAGGAAGAAAGGGTAGTTATTTGAGCATGTTTTAAAAAACACCATGGAAGCAAGCAAGACAAGGGAGCAAAGCTGTGAAATACCCACCATTAAAATAGGGAGAGTAAAAATAGCAACTGATTTGAAAGGCAAGCTCAATAAATTTTTAAACCAAGATTGTATGATACTTTTTCCTGCTGTATCAGAGTACTGCACTTGAGTGCAAGAGTGCACTTGAGGACCCAGGAAATACTTTCCACCTCAGATTACTGTCATTGTAATATTTTTATTAGTTGACCGCTAATCTTGGTGCACTGAAGCCAAGTGGCATTTCATAAAGTAAAATGGTAGTATTGGTTATGCTGCCTTTGTGATGAATGACAATAAAATTATTCTTTCAGTATTCGTAGTAAACTGGAAGGTAATACTCATTGTAAAGCCACCAAAGACTGTTTGACCCATTCAGTTGTTCAGATATCAGCAATGTTCTTATAGTTCTATACAATCATTGCACAAAATGTACTTCAAACCAAGTGTTCTAAGAATGCCAGAAAGAAATATGTATGGCAAGTTAAATTAACATCCTCTAGAAAAAGGTTTTCTCCATCATATGCATGGAACTACTAGAACCTTTCTGCTTGCTGAGCTGGTGGAGTGTCCACAAAGAGCACGTCATCTTATTCATGTGCTTAGCCGGACTCTTCCACATAACGTCAAGCCCTATCTTTCTCATAAGGACTATGATTTCTCTGTTTCAACCATGCAGTGGGATTTTTTTCTTAAATGTAACAGGAACATCTGTACATCTTTGTGAGCCTATATATATATATACGGGAAGTCCTGCTTTGAGTAGTCATGCCCTTTCGGAGCTCTCCTGACCCCAGCTGCTCTTCCCTGTTCCCTCCTCACCTTTGTGCTAGCGGATGCTTTTTGTTCAGCTACGTGGTGGAGTGGAGAACAGAGCACCCTTAAGTAATCAGGGGAAAGTGAGGAATACTGAACTTCCTCTGTTGCCATCAAGCAGCAAAGGATGTGGTCTGAGCAGACAGCCAAGCTGAAGTAATGGCAAACTGCTGCCAGAAAGGCTAGGTCCATATTCTGCTCCCAGACATGCTCCCCATCCACTTCCCTGGTATGAGCTCTGGGGTTCATAGAACTTCCTTCTGAGGTGAATCAGAACGACAAACTGACAGAAAAAGCAATCTCACAACCTCAAAGTTAGGAGTTTTCTAACTCCTAACTCTTAGTGGCAAGGGATGGAGCAGGAAAGCAAAGCTATGGGGCCACTCTGCTACTTCAAGCAGCCACTCTTAGCAATTAAATTGGCTCATTATATTGCACTACTATATCCCAGCCATGAGTTTCATTAGTCAGCTTGGCTTAATCATGGTCATGTAACTCTGGCTCAAATATAATCACTCATTTTTCTGTGAGGTATTTATCTAATGTTTTTAATGAAAATGGGAAAATCTTTATTTGCAATTTTATCATTCTGTTTTTATTATTACTACTATTGCTATTAAAATAATAATCTAGTTTGGATCAATTTGTGGTCTGATCTTGTAGAGGGCTCAGATGTCCAAACTTATTTAATTTTGCTTCACTGGGAATGCTCAGCACCACTCTGCACATGCTTAGCAGCTGAAGATTTAGAGTTTCCTCATGTTGATTAAATTCAGGCCATATTTCCATTATTTTTACCTCTCTAATAGCTTTTCCTTAGGACTTTGCTGTCCGGACATTTTCTTCTGACCTTGCACAGTGTTATTCATTTCCACATATCCTCATCAACATACATAAAAAGGATTGTTCCCGTGGTCTCAAACTGTGAGTTTACTCATCGCACAGTGTTCAGTGGATATAAGGGGTCAGGAGTGGCCCATTTAAGAGTGCTTCATTAGCAGAGTGAACGACAACCTAAAAGAAACAAAATTAGGGCAACCCTCCAAAACCAACAGCTACCATTATTGCTGCTCCACCATAGGAGTCTTTAACAAGCAACTTCAACTTCCTAACGAAGAGACTGTAAAAGATAAACAGGAAAATAATTAATAAAAAGATGTTCTGTTCCTAATGTTTTGTTTTAAAAGATTGTGTCTGAAATATCTAAAGGAAACATATACAAAAATCTGTATTAGCAAGGATGTTGTACCAATTCATTTCTAAAATGCTGAATTAGTATAAATTCATACTAGTCTTTGGAATTCTCCTATTTTTATTTCCAGTTGTGAATATTTATGAGGATCAGAATGCATAGTTTGTCCTTTACATTCATTCAGTATTAGCTTATCATTTAATAAATTTACAAATTCATCATTATGCATCAAAATACTTTTAAAATAACCAAAAATTTAAAACATTTTGGGCAGAATGTTAGATTCTCTGATATAAAATGCAAGAATTCTAGTGTAAGAATGCAGACACATATCTTTTTTTTCCCCAAATTTGTTAAAGGGCAGCAAAAGTGCTAAGAAAATAGTATTTTTACACATAAAGAGGAGCTCTGACAAATAATCACTGAAGTCATTAGGATCAGTCCTAAATGGTGGAACTATTATTCTCACATTCTTATTTTTGCTTCAGAAAAAGAAAAAAAAAAAAAAAAAAAGATGAATATTGATACTTACCCACTGTGGCAAGTCCATAACACTTACCATTGGAATGGATAAACCTGAAGGTTTTTTTTTTTTCTTTTTTAGAAATAAAAAAGTAATACCTGGTAGAAACCTGCTGTTTCTACCTGCTAATAAAAAAGCAAGTAGAAACTCTTAGGTACTACTGTAGCAGGTAGGTAGGTAGGAGGGTGCTTAAACTCAAATCTCATGTTTAAATAGCTTAAAATTTATGTTGTTGGGACACTGAGTTTTTCTTTTTTTGCAAGAAATCAGTTGATCCAGTTGCAGTAATTAAAGTTCTGAAGTTGTTGGGTTTTTTAGCACGGACTCTGCTTTTTGACTTTTAAGATAGCTCCTTTATACTTTTTTTGAACAAGCAGCTCCAGAGCTATTGGTTTATGCATTATCTAAAGTGAATATGCTCAAGATATTTTATCATTGAACTTACTGAAGAGTAATCATCACTTTGTGCTTAACTCCATGCCTTAGTATAATCCAAAATTACAAACAAAACTATGTGCAATCTACTTGTTATGTTGAAAAAATTAATAGGCAGAAGTATAGAAATAAAAGTATTTTGAAATTTATAAATTTTAGAATTCAGTAGAAGCTACAAGCAATCAATAAGTGCCCTAAAATAATAATATAATTGGCACAAAAAGAGTAATAAGGTAGTAGCTATTCAAGAAAATTACAGTTTGATTAGTTCATGCAAATTTGCAGAAGAATGATAAAGAATAAAATGACAAAGGTTTTAATAAATGTTCCTAACAACAATTTCTTCTCCTTTTCCCTGCATCCTTTCTCAATCTTTTTCCTTCTCTTGCAATTACTCTACATGTTTGCTTGCTGCCTTTCCTATAACCTAAAAACATTTCCATTTCTGCTCTAACGCATTCGTTAGGAGACCACTGTAGTGCTTTGCTTCTCTTGCGGACACTCCGGAGAACTCCTTGTTACATCTTTATTTCACCCACAGCATGATGGATTCCTCACTTATTTATGAAGAGAGGGAAGGGGCAGGTGCAGGGAGAGGCCAGCGGCGAGGGTTGAGGTTTGTTTGCCGTCTGACAGAGTTGGGCCTACCCCTCTCTTTCTCCCCTTCCTTCCTTCCCTCCCCGCGGATTCCAAGACTGTTCCCGTTGAGGCCATGCACGCGCTAGGCCAGATGCTGGCCTTGTTGCTGGGCATCGCCTTGGAGACCTCAGGCCTCCCTGCGCGAGGGGACCTCTTTTCCCAGGCCCCTGGGTGCAGGGGAGGGAGCAGAGGAGAAGACGGGGTAGACGGGAGTGCAGTGGCTGAGCCCCGTGAAGGAGTGAGCAGGGGGAAAGGGCCCCCGGCATCTCCCATTGTGCAGAGCTCCGGAAGAAGAGAGGAAGACTCTCGCTCCCAGATATCCCTCTTGCTGTCAGTGCATCCCTCTATCCCAGAACCAGTCCTAATGTAAAATGGGGTGAACATGAAACATTTTAAACTAAAAATGTATAAAGACTAATCTGACTGGAGTGGTAGACATGCATTTTTCCCCCATTTTTTAAAGTAACTACTTTTTAAGTAACATACTTTAAAAATAAAATTTGTAACAAAGACTTTCTTATATAAGCACTGTAGAACTCATTATCAGGTCCACAAGAACTCCCAGCAATTATTAAGCATTGGTTAATTATAGTAACATTTGCATTATATACTAGGAAGCTAAAAAATGAAGCAATTCTCCATCCAGTTACAGTGGGTGTAGGATTTACTTTCTGTTTATAAAAATAGGAAAACTAGTTATTCCTTGCTAGCATTTACCATCTTCCTCACAGCATTTCAAACTGTATAAATTCACACTTACCACAACCAAGTATTATTATCTAGTTTTACAGATGGATGAGTTGAGTTAAGGATCAGATGCTTCACATGTTGGGTTTCCATTTGCAGTTTCATGTTGTGCCTGTAGCCCTTTGTCCGGCTACTGCAATGACACATATAAATCAAGCAGCTCAGGGAGCAAGTCTGCTGAGCTGAATTTGTTGGGTATAAATCTTACTGGCTTACTGGCTTATGTTTTCTGCTGAAAGGACAGGCATGCCCTAACTGAACAAAAGGGTACGTATGCAGTATGTGATCAGTTTTATACTTTGCAGATTTGATCAGAGCCTGGAATATAGCCTTGATCTCAGTACAATCAATGATTATCTAGAATGGGTTCGCTGTAATGCCAGTGCAGGTATTTCCTCCTTTATAAGATACAAGTATGATATATCTGTAATGACAGGCATTTTGAGACAATACTTTATTTATATTATTTATATTCAGACAGTTCTTTTACATGCTTTTTCCTGCAAAATGGGCATCCAGAGCAAAAGGTGGGCAACTTTCATTTTATTCTGTACATACAAAGTTGGAAAACAAAATAAACACGCAATAGACAGTCCCATATAGGGGTCCATAGGAGGAGATCATAAAGGGATCCATTTCTTGACCTCTTGCATCGCTTTGAAGGCAAGATTCCAAGAGGAAACATTAGTAGCATCTAAGACAGCTGGTGCAGGCCTCCACATAAAGTATGGAAGTTACTTGACAACTTGAAATCGTAGGAGAGGCACAGTAACTGCACCTGTTTGGAAAGGGAGAGCGTTGCCATTTCAGGCACTCTTGCCCAGAGGGTAAGAGTTCCCCTCGAGCAGAACTGCACGTTCACTTAAAAACCACTGTGCAGCCCTGCTGGTGCAATGTGATGAACAAATACCTCAGCAGATGCCACACTGAGCACCCCAGTATTCAGACGCATTAAGACCAGCCAAGAATTAGGATTAATGTCACAAGTTTTGCAAAGCTTATAAAAGACTCTAAAAGACTCTAAATGCCTAGTCATACAATAGCAAGCATTTTCTGCAACCAGTTAACAGCATTTAATCTGTCTTAGTCCCATAGCTTGGGACAGAGGAAAATTCGGGTCATTCCATTAGGAATTGAAGAGCGCTCTCCATGCAACCTACTTGTAACAAACATTATCAACATCACTTGAGAGTACTGTTTCCTTTCTTACCATTATGAATTAGGTACAGATTTCTAAGACACGTTTTTCAGACCATGGTAACTCTGCTAGTTACAAACTCCACATATTGCCTCTGTAGAGTATAGGAAAAGCCACACTGCATCAGACTGACAATTTTTCCTTTAACACGTGTTAACATAGCACAGAAAACCATTGAACTCTTATAATAGTTATGTGGTGACAAGCAAGAGGAGTGGGATGTGAAGATGATGGCAGTATTGGCTGCAACAGAGGGCCAGCATATGCTGGAGAGCTCTAGATGTCCTGGTTGTCAAAACTCTTCCCACAAAATCATTTTCATGATGGTGAGTTTATAGTCTTTACTCTCAACTGTATGAGGTATATGTCCTTGTGCTTAAATTTACTAGGAATTGCTGCCCTGGATAGTAAAGCATCAGGGAAGATGGGAGTCCGAGCTGTAGTCTACTACATGAGCACCACGATCATTGCTGTACTGATTGGTATAATCATTGTGGTCATCATCCACCCTGGGAAAGGCACAAAAGAAAACATGCACAGAGAAGGCAAAATTGTACAAGTGACAGCAGCAGATGCCTTTCTTGATTTAATCAGGTATGGCACATTGATATCGCGATATTGCACATTTTCTCTCCAAGTAACAACAACCATAATATGTAGAGTCACACTTTGACAGCAGAAAATATTAGACAGAATAGTAGAATATTAGACAGTGCCTGAATAAACTATCTAGTTTTTTTGACTAGGTGATACCAACATTTCTAACACCAATGACACTACAAATTAAATAAGAATATCTGGATTTATTTTCAAAGCAGACTAAGTTGTAAGGATAGAAACTGCTATTAAAAATAGAAGTAACATTACACACACACACACAAAAAGATTTCTGTCTTATCTGCATGAGTCTCTTTCCCCTCCTTCCACAGTCCTATTACCAAATTCCTCCACTTTCCTTTACTCCCAACTTTTGGCAGATTTCTCACTTCACCTGAAACCCTGATTTAGTTTTTCAGCTTCATTTTGAATTGTAGCTCCTCAACTGGGTCCATCTTCTTAACTTTGTTAATTTGTAGGTACGGAAAGGGAATTCCAGCTACAGACAAGTAAAATGCTTGAGGTGTAAGAGCTGGTTTTCTCCATGCTCAGAGAGGCTCTGCAATGCCTCTGGATACAGCTAACCTGTCACAGATGTATTCCAGGGAGTAGGGAGGCTGAGCTTTTGAACTCAGAAGCTTTTCCGCAGGTAAAGACCAAGCATCTGTGTTATGCTAAGCCCTTTGGAGAAGCCAGAGACATGGAGAAAGTCCTCCAAGTGTCATGCTGCCAGGAAATGGGACCCCAGAAGGACCCATGAAGAGGTACACCCTCCGATTCCCCAAGTTTTATTCAATTAGGCTGCCTCTAATTCCATCAGAAAGTGACCATTAAGGAAAATAAACAAAACTTCCCCATGTAAAACATACACACACACATAAACTTATACATGTATGTGCAACTTACTAAAGAAATTCAAACTTTAGGAATATTTATTAATATTAATCACAACAATATGGTAGATTAATAAAATCAAGACATACTAAGGTAGGTCACTAAAATCCTTTTTGGAAGTGGAAGTACACTAAATATTAATGGCTTTTTTATTAATCTGTTTTCAGATATCATTAATCAATACAAAATTCAAAGTAGGCTCAGTGCCACAGAGATGTTTGTTTGGCAGCTTAGCTAATACTATCCTTCATAAGGCGACTTGCTATACAGCACTAGAATCCAGAGACTGCAATCGACATTATTGACCCAACCCTATTGTATCTTGTCCTGATGAAGACACTCAGACCAATGGTATATGCAAAGTTCTGCTCACTCTATGCATAAATACATACATATTCATTTTAGGACTCCTTTGGTAATTAGCTGATTTATTCCTTTATATAGCTGTGCCATTACTGAAGGTATTACTAGAATCTCATTACTTCTCATGTTCTTTTCTTTCCTTTTCACAGAAATATGTTCCCTCCAAACTTGGTGGAAGCTTGCTTTAAACAGGTAAAAATGTTTGGCTATTTCCAAATGACACCATAGTACTGTAGCATCATATAATAAAATCAGAAAGTGAAACATAATAGTGTTTTCTTTAGGAATACCATATACTTGCCCTTGTACTTAGAGCAGTGACAAAGCTTACATAGCCTGACAGCTGTCACCAAAACCCTTCCAATCAAATCTGTGCCTTGTTTTCATTCATTCCCTCTCAGTGTTTGCTATGAGAAGTTGAGAAAAAACACCTGGCTCAGGAAATCAAAAAATCCATTTTCTGAAAATGGCAAATTCATGAGTCTATAGTAAGTTTCACCAAAGCAAATATGGAGTTTCCTTTTCAAAAGCAGCGTTACATTAGAGTGGGAGAAACTGGGATATGCACCAACCCAGTTGAGTCTATATCATGTTCCAGAATATCCTACAGGAATATGTGTGGATTAGAAACCCAGGCAACAACCCTGTGGGCATCAAGAACAAAATCAAAACAGGGGACTCCCTGTCACCTATGATGGGAATGCTGAAAAAGGTGCTTACTTGCTTCCCACATTTCACCCTCATCAGCCTACTTAACTTTACCTCTTGTTAGGAAGAAAATAAAGGTAATTCATTCAATAAATAAAAAAGAAGAAAAAGAACAATATAGATTCAGTGAAAGTTATCTATGTGGAATGGCACCATCTGATAGCTTTGTACTGACCCCACAGCCAATCTTGAATGGATATTGTTTACAGTTATTGCTGTGGCACAAAAAAAGCCAGATTGTGGAAGTCAAGAAGGCAGAGGATAAAGTAAAAATTCTCAAAAGTCAGTGTGTGTTACAGCTTGCAGGATAATTCAAAAAACACAGTAAAAATTTCTTTAGTCATATAAACAGAGATCAATAAAAAGCAGTGACCTTCCACATTAAGATTTGATGAAGATTAAAGATAAACTACACACAGCCCTAAAAACAATATATCCATATCTCTCCTTTCAGTAAGGATGATGATGAAATCAGGGCAGTGATGGGGAATGGCAGAAGGAAATACAAAAGTTCGATTCTGAGCTAGGTAACAAAATTTAAAGAATTTAAGGCAATCAAGTCTCAGAATGACATCACCTTTTTCTCAAAATGAAAACGTTAGGGCATACCATTGCAGGGCAGGTTGCAAGCACCATGACAGCACTGGTAGGAAGCAGTTTAATAAATCTGTCTGGTTGGAGAGTTATTGCCAGTGACGGGTGAAAACAATCCTACAGCCTGTCAAACTGTAGTTTCAGAGTGATTAGGGAATTGATTTAGGCAGTTAATAACCAATTAGCCTAATCTCAGTTGTGTCAAAGGATGGAAAACTTGAAAGAATTAGTAAAAACTAGTAATAAATAAATATATACAAAAAGTAGTATACAGGTTAACATGAATTGTACCATATTAACTGCTTGTCTTTCTTTCAAAAGACTGTTGAATTTCTCCCCCCAATCTTTTTTTTTTTTTGTGCCACAGAAGTACAATAGTTCTATTTGGACTTCTGAAAAACAGTGTATTTAAAGCTATGTAGGAATAGGAGATAAGATTATTGTGAGAACTGTAAAATTCATGGAAAGAAGATCCCCATCTGGAGATAAAGGAAGTTGCTCTAGGGTTGGTCTTGGATCTAAGTTCAACTGATATTTTTATGAATGACATTGCTACAAATGCACAAATTGAAATTTCCTGGTGATACAACAGCTGAAGCACTTGCACTTTGTATCAGCATGTACCTGGCACAGTATAATGTAAATCACAATAGCAAAGTGAATCTGCCCTTGCAGAGACTGGCATGCTTGGTACCTCCTTAAAGCCCTGCATCACATTCCAGGTACACACTGAGGAACTAACAGGAATTAGGAACTGGAGTTAGGAACACATCATCAGAAAGAAAAGGAGAAAAAAAGAGAGAAAAAAAAAGAAAAAAATAGTCTAGCTCTGGGATATATTAGGCAAAATAACTCCAGTAGAAGAAATGGAAGTCCATTACTAAATTTAAATTGAAATTAGTGCAAGGTTAACATTCTTATCTGAAAGAAAAAAAAAAGAAGAAAAAAACCTTTAAATTTGGGGGACAAACCAGCTCATCAGTTTTAAGATACAGCTTGAAAAAATCATTCAGCTAGATAGTTGTTTTACAGCAACAGAAAACTCCATACAGTGACTAGCAGTCCTAAATCCTATGTTCTTAATTAAAAATGTCCTGTAGATTCTGTTTACATTATACATATTGTATCTGTCATGTGCTTTACAGTTTAAAGGGATTTCCTAGAAACTGTTCAATAAACAGGAAACATTGCATGACAGTTGGCTGTGACCAACCAAGATGTGCTTACTGGAGCACCAGGCTTTTAAATGTCACACCGATGTTACTAGTTTTTGAATCAAATATCAAAATTAAGACTTTTAGACATAAAAAAACATTTTATGGGGAAAAAAAGAATATATATGATTCATAGGTGTCCAGATGATGTCACACATCTGACCCTGTAAACTTCTTTTCAGAATTTTACATCATATTTTTCATCTGTTTCTCAGAAGATTTATAAAGGACAATTGTGCGTCTGGCTCCAATCTGGTTCAGTAACACTGTGGTTGCTGGCCCAAACACAGGTCCCTCGCAATCCTCCACGCTCAAAGGGTTTATACCCATGCACAGCAGTGCTCATATGGAAACCACCACCGGCATATATGCTCCACATTCACATTACATCTTTTGGTACATGAGCTGCTTGCAATCTGTCTTACAGTACCCTTAGGCAAGCTTATTCCCTGACTCTCCTGGAATCCACCAGAAGGATAACAGGCTTCTTGATGGAGCTGGGAAAGATTTTGTAGGATTGCTGATGGAAGAGGAGCCTGGAGGAAGATGAGGACTCTGGATTCATTCAGGAAAGGTCTTCCCATTAAGCCCTCTTCTTTCTTAGCAAGCCCCTGAGCACCGTCGCACAATTTCTTCCCAGGAAACAGGAAGAATGATGGATCTAAGTGCCCCTTGGAAATCCTTATGTTAATCCTCCACCTGAGAAAGGGCAGAACCATTTCAACCTAAGGGATACCATCCTTTATCTCCTCCTTTCTCTTTCTTTGCTAGATTTAAAGAGCCCATCTATCCTGGGGCACTTACAAGCAGCCTGCTTTGTAGTAGATACTGTGTTTTAACTGCTCATTAACTAAACTAAATCAGGAAGATGGGATGTCACTGCCTTATTTTATTAACTTCTTTTCATATTTTTAGGCTTGCATTTAAGGTTCAGAGGATTGGGCTAGCAAACTTGTTGCTTTTAGAGTCATTACCACTAAAAACTACACCACCACATGGACTCAGCACAGACAGAGCTAATTATACTATTGCAAAGTCAGACAGTAAATCATGAGTTTTCAGAGCAGCTGCACATGTGATTGCAAGATAACCACTGGAATGTGCTACTGCAATGGTGTGAAGTTGCTTCTTAAAAAATTATGCAATATATTCAGGAACTTTGGATATTTTGTGCCATTAATGAAAACAAAAGAATAACAAAAGAATAACCAGGTAATTCAGTATATTATGCAAGAAAGCAAATATATTGCCTGTTTCATAATGAGATAACTTAATTAAACTTTTTTAAAGGTATTCTTTAATAGCATGTCTTGCAATGAAGTCCAGAAGTGCCATTATTTTTATTTTTGCTTTGCAGATAAAGTTCTTAATAGGAAGACGTTAAGATTAATATGTACCAAATAATATGTACCTTGCTCCAATTTTGCTCTCTATAAATGAAATTAAAGAAAATGTAAGAGTATTTTTTGTCTAAAACTTGACCAGGCAAAATATCTCTGCCTCAAGACAAAATGGCCTGAACTTGTCCTCTCCTCGGAAATGAGAGGACTTCTATGATGCTGTGCTAGCCCTTCACAGAACAACAGTATAGGTGTGGAGACTTCTAGTAAAGCATAACCAGCTCTGCACTGTGCTTTTACATGAGCAGTTTTTCTTTGTCTAATTTCTTCCAATATAAAACGGCACAAAAGAATGAGGAGTTGCAGAATCACAATATGATATTAAAATGTCAATTTGAGCTAGATGAACTCTAGGATAGTTCATGAGATTTCTAGACTCAGATTTCTGGAGACAGTTAATAACTCTCCCACTGTGGGGGTTGTAACCATATTGTTAACAAGACATATTGCACGTGACAGAAGCAGCGATAAGGAATGGCGGACAGAAGATCTCGCGATGTCACGGAAAGGGCAAGGGTTTAACCATATTAGGGCAAAAAGTGATATCCGGAACTTGATTGGTGCATAAGACAACTTCCGCCTTGGTAGAAGTTATAAAAAACAGCAGCATATTTCAATAAACGTCATTTGGCATATAGGTGTCAGTGCTTCTTGACCCTGAGGTGGATGGCCTCAGTATTCCCTCTAGAACCACGGGCAACCACCACGGGT
>JAWLRI010000673.1:1995179-2014534 GCA_034781795.1 Crypturellus tataupa
AGCCTGAATGAGGCTATCATGCGATTGGTAGCTCTAATCATGTGGTAAGTGCCTCTTTGATATATTCTATGTTAAGTCATTAGTAATGTGTTTTCATCGCAGAAATCTGCTGGACAGCAAGAGTCTCTATTTGGCAGGAAGTCAAAATAATATATTCACTGTATTTTAACTTGATAAATGAACCAAGGAATTGTAATTCCGTAGATCAATAATTTGTCAAAATATACCTACCATTCACAAGAGCGATTAAAAATTAGCAGACATGGCAGAATTTGCCCAGCTTATACAGGCCTTCTGTATCTTCAAAAATAGACAGCAATCTCTTGGAGCATATGCCACCAAAGATTCATTGTAACCTACTCTGCTTTCACTAAAGATATTTTAAAAACCTCTTGTGTAATCTTACCTCTGTGCAGTAAGACCTGGTTATCATTACTTTGTACCACAACTTGTTCCTGCAATGGTGTAGCATATAAGTATGTCCTTGCATTGGAGATGGACTGCTCATAGGTAGACATCCTTTCACCACCTTCTTTATTGTGTTCGACAGATAAACAAACTAAAGCATTTTCCCTCAAGCATAATCACTGAAGTCTCTTCAATTATAAAGATACAGTATTTATTAGCTAGAAGGTTAAACTACGAAAAGAAATAACGCAATGTCTTGCTGCATTCTTTACTACAGTAGACTGTAGTAAAGGACCAAGGAGAAAAGCTAATAATAATAATAATAAAAAACCTACCCAACAGTACATCCATATATATTTAGTAAAACATCAAAACTAGAAATAACTATATTTTCCCAATAAAATATAGTTTTGAAATTTTTCCAGGTAAAATTTGTTCTGCCAGGAAACATCTACACAGAAGTCTTTTCTCCTTCTTCTTCATAACCACAATTAAAGTAATGAAAGAGTGGGTGGGAATTGTTACTTTTGAGAAGTTACCACATGGATTTGATGGATAAAAGTGTAACTGAGAGAAATGGTGGATAAATGGTGTTCTGTGGTCACTTTGTATAAAAGGATAAGAGGACAATCATGGAAACAGGGCTGTATCAAAAGTCCATCTATCATAGGACTGTGTTTCTAAATATCTTCAGTGATTTGACACAAAGAGGTAGCCCTTCATTTGTAGCTGAACTTACCAGACAGAGAAAAGCAGCTTTTGCCACCCCTGCAACTGCCTCACAATGCAGCTGACCTCTTTGCACAAGTAGATTCCTGCTAGATATCTAAAAGGCAGCCTATAAATGTTCTTTTCCTGACTTTCTCTTACCAGATCCTGAATCGAACAGAGACTATCAGAAATGTTCACTGCTGTGATTTCACCCAGATTGACTGCTAAGAGTTAAAGAGTTAAGATGTTTAACTGCTTCTGAATAATTACAGCAATGCAACCAGCAATATCCTACATCTGCACGTGCATCTAAACTAGAAAAGGTTTGGATGGAGGAGTGGATTTCTACTTTGTTCAGTACAATATTGATTCGATTTCCTGTTTGCAGGTATGCTCCTCTTGGAATCCTCTTCTTGATTGCTGGAAAAATTGTTGAGATGGAAGACATGGGTGTGATTGGTGGTCAGCTTGCCATGTATACTGTTACAGTTATCATCGGTTTGCTAATTCACGCTGTCATCGTCCTACCTCTTCTCTACTTCTTGATCACTCGAAAGAACCCTGGGGTATTTATTGGAGGACTGATTCAGGCACTAGTTACAGCTTTGGGAACATCATCCAGGTACAAAATGATATTTTAAGGCTTTATAATTTTTAATATTACAGGTTTGAGAAACAATTTTGCTTAACATAATTAACTGCATATTCATAAACAAAAGTTTATTTGGACATTATTTCAGTTCTGCTGCTCTCTGGTATAGAAGACATCATTATTTTGATTTGAGGTGTTTATTTTTATCTTCTATGAGAACCCTGGAACAGAGGTGAAGAAGGTCTGTTTGGCGATGAAGTCCGTATGTTGGAAGCCTTGTGACTGATTAGCCTTTGCGTTTATAAGTGGTTTGTCAAGGGTTTCTAAATGGTTTGTTAGCAAAGCATGAAGTTGGAAAGCAAAGTTTTACATTTGTGTAGGGCAACATGGTGAGACAAATAGGAACATTTGGGAAAATCCTGAGGGAGAGTGAGAGCCTTTCTTTACAGGCTAAGTTCTAGGTTCTACGCTCCAAATCGTAGCCCACAGCAGAGATGATGTGTTTGCTCCTTCAGATGAAAGAAAATACCGCTTGTTCTTACGATAAAAGGAGGTGCTATTGTATTGAAATATAAATTTCTTCTATTATATGACTGAAACACCAATTTAATAAATTTAAGTGTCCCCTAAAGATAGATATTTTCAATCCATAATTCCTCATAACTATAAGTTATGAGGTTCAGGTTTATTTTTAAGATCTGGATATGAAGCTATTTGGATCATTAATGTGGAATTCGATTAAGTTTTTTAACACTGTAAAAGCTTTTGAAAGCTCTAACAAAATTATGCCAGTAGTATAGCAGTAGTAGTGTAGATACTAGTAAATGAGCAAAGAAGATAATTATTCATTTCACATTTGATATTTTTATGTCAATCATGGCAAATTAGTGGAATATCTAGAGGGGATTTGATTAATAATGATTTAAAAATAAAGGTAATGTAGCTGATGCTAGTCACATAGTAAAATCAAGAGAAAATAAATAATGGCAAATTAAATGAGTATTTTTATGAAACAAGATTGGCGGGTCACAGTAATAGCATTAATGAGGTTTGTTCAGACTTCTGTTAGAGTCTCCATGGACACTGTTCAAGACCCTAGTAAGAACCTATACAAATGCTAGATCAAGAGGACATATTGTAAGTGGATTAAAAACTACTTAAAATTCATCTGTAAGCTAATTATCATCAAAATATAATACTTTTTCTAGCAGAGTCATACAGGGTCTTTCTTTAAATAACATTTTATCAGCGATCTGAGTAAAAGATAAACCCAGCATTGATAAAGACTTCAGAGATAGGAGTCTCTGAAGGGACAGGTCATTGAGAGAGAGCAGTCTAAAGGACTGAGTCTTGAAAAACCTCTTGACTCTGGTGTAATCAGATGCAGGGGCCTATCTTTAGGAACAAAGAGCCACCCTTACAGAACGGCCACATTATCCTCCATTCAGAGGGGATGTCGCTGAAGAGGTACTGACCTCATGTTGGCTCTGTGGGCCCTCCAGCATGAAAAACAAGCAACCGGTTGGGCTGAGCCTTCAATGAAATCACTACATGATATTTGAATGTACCAAGAGAGGGACAAGATCAAGATGATAAAGCAATGTAATCATCCATCAGAATGCCTTGTCCACGGGATCCACCAAATAGCCATGAGAACTATTAAAGGAACAGAAAGCACGCTGGGGGTTTGAATAGTTCAAGTCGTTTAACAATGAAGAACATTGCTTAGGAGTGATTTAATCAGAACCCCTGGGCACCAAAACTAGGGAGCAGGAATTTTTTAATAGAGTCCTCTGTCTGGCATGCCAAAGTATAACTGAAGTTAAACAAATTCAGTCAATGGACTATGTGGAGAGGGACAGTAATTAACTCCTGGAAAAAACTTTCCAAAGGGATTAGGAGAATCTCCACCATTAGAAATGCTTAAATCCAGCTTGAGTATTTTTATTTTAAGTAGACTGTCAGTTGACATATAAATTAAATCATCAGTTGTCGAGAGACAATTCAAACAGAATATTGTCAGACAGTCTCTTTTGTTATTATAATGCATGACAATCTGTTTTTCTCCCTCTCTGTGGAATTTTTACTGTGTGTTATGCTCTTTTTTTCCAGTTCTGCCACACTACCTGTTACATTTAAGTGTCTAGAAGAAATAAATGGAGTGGACAAGCGAGTTACAAGATTTGTACTCCCGGTCGGTGCTACAATTAATATGGATGGAACTGCTTTATATGAGGCTTTGGCTGCAATTTTCATTGCACAGGTTAACAACTTTGATCTGAACTTTGGTCAGATTATCACAATCAGGTACAGAAGCCATAATTACCTACATCTATTAAAAGCACCTTTGTGATGACTCCTTCTTGCCGGTAGATGAGACATTAAACAAAAGTGTCTAGAGCTAAAGGCAAGAACTACAGTTACAATAGCTGAATAAATATAATGTTTTACACCTGCACAGAGGAGGCCCCACAGCACATATTCTTCATTAGGTAAACCTTTAAAAAAATGTAGCATGATTCACCTATCACTGCACTTAGTAGAGACAGCAGAAGCAGCTTTTAACAACTTTTAAATTTTCTCTCCTAAGATCCCGTACAGCTATTGGGAACTGCAGACATGCAGTCAGTACCAGATAGCTTATAACACACATACAGAGCACGGCAAGAACAGCACAGTGGCATGGCACAGAGCTAATGCTGGGAGGGGAACATTTTCCTAGTCTGGATGGTCTCGGTGAAAGCAGAGCAGGATATGTAGGGAGTAATAGCACCTTTCCTTACACCAATGGATAGAGCTAGAGAAGACAGAGGTGTTTTCAAATACACACACCCTCCCATTTCAGAACAACAAACAAGCCACTAAGCACTGCTTGGTGATAACCCATCTGCAGTAATTTCATTATGTTAATCAAATAGTTAAAAGGAAAGGATGATGGATACATGAGCAGAAGAGAAGCATGCCAGCAGGAGGAAGGAAAATACTGTAGGACAGATAGACAGCTATTTATCATGCAGGAACGTTGAAAGATCAGATATAGTGAACTGGGATTGTAGAAGGTTTTCAGAAAGAAAAACTTTTCTCCAAAAAGCCCATCTGCTTAATTCAGTATTCATCAACAGGTGGCAAAACTGTTTTCACACTGTCAGGAGGCACATCCTGAGTCTAAGGCAATAGTTTCACAATTGTTAGGATTGGAGGGGCTCGCTGCCAAACCGCTGAACAGAACAAACTTTTCCCGACACGAGTGTGAACAAGCACGTCTCCGTCAGATACTCCCTGGGGTGCGTCCCTGCCTGCCTTCTGCTGGCGGGATGCCAACATCTGTAGAAGGGATGACACTGCACCTCGTGCAAAGGTGTAGTGATGCGGCCAGGCAGTACAAACTGCCAGGCTTGCCAGGACAGAGTTACCTCTTCAGCTTTTCTTTTAACTTGTTTGAGCTTGAAGATTGAATTTATTTAACAGGTGATGGCAAGCAGTCCTTAGCATCGAGGAGAGGATTTGCTTTCACAAAACCGTGTTTGAGGGTTCTGTTTAAAGGTTTAGTATAAACATTTTGGATTAAGATCAACACTCCTCTGGAGCTGTGCAGTGTTCATGTTAGGAACTGCACTTACCTCTCTCTTTACTAGTGGGAAAATGGGTTTTTTTGCTTCATATCTGTTTTTAAAGCTTGTTAAATGATAAGAAAGCTTTATTATGGAAGCCAATTAATTGCTCTTGCCTTCTCTATGCACAGCATCACAGCTACAGCTGCCAGCATTGGGGCAGCAGGCATTCCTCAAGCTGGACTTGTCACCATGGTCATCGTGCTTACGTCAGTAGGTTTGCCTACAGATGATATCACTCTTATCATTGCAGTGGACTGGTTCTTGTGAGTATTTTTGATGAAGCCTCTAAGAGCCTAGACCATATTTAAAAGCACAGCAGTCAGGGACATTGTGACAATACTGTGATCAGTGGGACTCTTCTGTTATGGAAAGGAGTTGGGAAAAAACTGTTAAAAATCACAATTTCTTGTAATCGTCTCTTCTTACAGCAGATGGTGAGGCATGTTATTAAATGATGGTTCCTTTTGAATAAAAAAGGGTTGCTTAGGAACTGGGTTCCTTAGGATACTAGGAAAATTTTAAGACACATTGCATATAATTCAATTATTAAAGAAATTACTTTAGTTTTTTTTATTTTTGTAGGCTGTTAAGGAAAACCTTTCCATCAATCAGACCTAGAGCGTGGAAGCTCTCATTCAACCCCAAAGACCCAGTTCATTACAGTCCTTCTGGCTGCTTAATCTAGGAAAGGTTCATGTATCTTCCCTGTGAACTCAGAAAAGAAAACTTCTGAGTAACCATCCTACCCAGCCAAAACCATGTATTGCCCATCGTTTTTTCCATTCCTCTGTATGTAGAAGACTAATGGACAGCTATAGGCATATGAGGCAGGAGACTGAAGGCTTTCTCTGACTTCTATTTCTGACCTCTACTAGTTATCATTACCAGAAGATACTTCCCTCTCAAAAGAGTGCCACAGAAAGTCATCCATGACTTTATGAGAATATAATGTCTTCAGATAGTTACCCAACCACACGCCCAAAGCTTTAAGTAGGTGGTCACTCACCAACGAGCCAGTCTCTCCTTGTCAAACTCTTTCCTACATCTCCTGGGCAGAGAGATCATTACAGCTGAACTGGTGTAGTGTACAAAATTTCAGCAGGAGGTCACCCTAATTTACTGGCCATAGTTAATAGTCATGAGGGAAATGACAGTAGGAAAGTAGATTCTCATTTTCTTACATCTCAGGAGCTTCTAAACCCAAATCACCATAGCACAGAAAGCACCTACCATATGGTCCCTTTAACACCCTCATTGCACATCTACTTGCTGTGAAGTTGCTAGGAATATTAACACATTTTGTGTCTGGTATATCTGATAACTGCTATAGCTGGAACCATGGCATTAACTGTTCAGATAAATTAATACATAGAACACTGTCGAATCATCTAGTATTTATTCTCAAAGGCCATTTTAATAATTAGGCTGCATGTATCCCTGAGCAAGCGGTAAAATCAAGGCCAATTTGCTGTTTCTCCATAGGGATCGTCTCCGTACCACTACCAATGTCTTGGGAGACTCCATTGGAGCAGGAATTGTTGAACATTTATCGCGGCATGAGCTGAAGAACAGGGATGTCGAGATGGGTAATTCTGTGATAGAGGAAAACGAAATGAAGAAACCTTACCAGCTGATCTCACAGGAAAATGAGAGTGAGAAACCGTTAGATAGTGAAACCAAGATGTAGGGTGAAGGCGGCATGAGTCCTACACCGCAAGTGTGGAAAGCTTATACTTCTTCCAGCCAGTTGTATCTTGAATTCACCAAGCCCAGTTAGTCCTTGTTTTATTCCCTTCATGCTAGCATTGGAAAAGAATTAGTGAAAATTTTTCCAAATTAGCAGTGATCAAGGTATATGTTGGCTTCCCACTTAAAAAAAGTTAACAGGCAACATGACTCGTCCCTCTAGATATGTGCTAACTGATGATACTGAAAGCAAGATTGTTTATTAAATCATAAAGCATATGAGTGTATATGTTACTCAGTCCTGTAAATGTGATTTTTTTTTATGAACTGGAAAGTAAAAACAGATAACAGAGCCTGAAAATGATTTTATTTTTTTAAATTCCTGTTGAAAACATCCTAACATATACAAGCACACAATCAACATTTTTAACTTGATAACTGGATCCAGCTAAGTTCATTAACAACCTTTTTGCTTTTTAAAATGATGCTATTTTTTCTGTAATATTACATCCTTGTTCTATTACTAGCATCACAATAAAAAGAAGGATGTTAAAGGACAGGATAAAAAAGGAGATCTATAGATAAAAACAACAACAAAACAATCAGCACTTTCATCAGCTGAGTTGAAATACCGTTTCCAAGAAAATGATTTCACCTAGACACAATTTTTCACATTAGCCTCAGCTGACATTAACAAAAACTTAGCCTACTTAGCAATCAGCTCCCACTGATTGCAGACGTTTAGGTATGTGTATGTACATATGTTTGTACCTTCACCTGGATTTGTCCCCTTCCCTTCAGCGTTACAGCGCAGTTGAACTGTGTATGTGCATGAGAACTTACAGGAGCAAAGCCCTAGACTGTACTGTGTCTGGGACAGGATATGTGATTTCCTCTATGTTTGAAAAGAACATAGCAAGCTGTGGATCTACCAGTTATCTACTTAAAAAAATAAGTAAAGTATCAGCACTTCGCAGAAGGTACAGAAGGGTGAGACGCTCAGCTCCTACTAGGACTTGGTGTTAAATCAGTCTGTGCTGAAGTGACATTGTCAGAATTCCCACGACCAAGAGGGGATTTTCCAACTGGAAAACTCCCAAATGCTTGGTCGTTCCACTGATAAGTAATGAAGCTATTAGCTGGATTTATGTTCTTTTTTTTTTTCCATATGGAGAAGAAGGCTCCCTATCTCAATGTGAAGTTTCCAAATCTCACCAGTAGTATCTTGGAAAAAATAATCCTATAGAAAGTAAAACCAATGGGTGCTTTTTCCTTTTTACTAGGAAAAGTATATAAAATGAAAATAATAAATACTATTATTAATATTGAAAATGTAATTAGAAAGTTTTTTTTAAAGCACAAAGTACGTTTCCTTCAGGGAACATATGAGGAAAAAATGAAGAAAGGGAGTAATGCACTTTTAATCCTGTGGCTTTTTCTGTCCCTTTCAACATTATTCCCTGATGAAATCCTTTCCTAGAAATCTGAATTATAGATATTTTTTCCTTCTTACCTTGAATTCCTACAGAAGTTTAATGGGGATCTTTTTTAATGGAGTTACAATTGGGGAAATTAAGAGATATTAACTGAAAGGCACACTACTGTTAAATATTCTTTCTTATTCAAATATTCGGATTTCTTCTTTCTCCTCCGTCCTGATTCCTGCTTTTTGCCCCGAAAAATATCCAACAAAAGAAATGAAGGATTCCCTTGCAGCGTCCCAGCTGCCACTCTAAAAATGCTTCAGATGTTGCTCTTATCACTGAAAGAATATTAGAGTGGTGTACAAGTAACTAGTGAAACATCAGCATGCTGGTTAAAGGCAAATCTTTCCCATGTTTTGAGCAATGAGGAAAGAATTTTTTTAAGACTGACAATTCCTGCCTGTCTTCTTTAGCTAAGTAACTCAGACAATATGGGCAGGAAATCTCCAGTGAATGAAGTAAGCAGGGTTAATACAGAGTATTGAACAGTCCAACCTACAAAGCTCTCATTGAATCTGATTGAAATAAAAGAAGTGTGTTTTATTTTTTTGCTAACAGAATGCAAACCTAGAGTTCAGACAGACATTTCTTGATATGTAATTAGAGATATTTTTATATAGATACTGTATTCAGAATGTGTGTATAAAAGTTAACTGTAGAATTTATGGCTTAACAATTTAATTTTTGTTAAGATTCTTTTTGGAAATACATTGCAAAGACTTCATGTAAACGGCTGTCTTTCTATGACATCAGCTGGGAAAAATGAACTGTGTCACAAAGTATGTGATTTTTTTATACTAACTTTGTTTCTTATGGAAATCAGGTATTATAGAAAGATTCCTTTCCCCACCCCTCGCTGGTTCTGCATTGATATGCACCCAGCGTGGATTGTGAGACATTACTTTGTAGATGTATTTGCAATAAAATAGTTTTACATTACTGATTTTTTGTGATTTCTTTCAAAGACTCTATAACAAAAGAAACTTCAGAAAAATTCTATCTATTTTCATAATAGAAAATTTCAGCAGTTTCAAGGTATTTTACACAGCAAGACCTTATCTGCATTCAAATGTCTCTTTGGACTTTTATGAACAAAAACAAATAAATAAATGAAACTGGGCAGACAAAAGAATAAAGGAAGAAACAGTAAGAACAGAAAGAATCAAAGTTAGCCTACCTTAAGTTTATCCAAATTCAAACATATAGATCCATACCGATATATGGAAAATACTATATGGTTAAACATTTATAATGTCCCTTTTTTCACTGACTCAGCTACAGCAAAAAGCTACATTTTGCTTGTGTCTAAAATTCAGCAAGTGTCACTGGGCCATGACCAACAGCAAAAAAACATTAATTTGAGCATCAAAACATTGCACTCAATCTCATCGCTTTTCTCAAATAAATGGTTTGTGATTGGGTTGAGGTTCATTCGGCAATGACTTCAGATGGAAGGGAATGCCTTGTCAGAGGGACTCAGAAGGTGTAAAAGACATGAGCTGAACTACCCGCATCGGGGAAGATGTGGTGGCTGGAGCACAAGGAGGCAGCAGGGAGAAGTCCTAACTTCCTGAAAATAAACCTAGCAGTCCCAGAGCAATGGCCTCCATTAATTTGCCTATGATATTTTGAATGAAAACAACATATAAGTGCAATAAGTTTTGTAAACATTTTTTTCAGAGAAGTAAGACAGGATGTTATAAAGCTCACGTACATAAGCATGATTTTCCCCCTCCCTTTTGTTTAAATAATATACACAATCATCCACTCAATCTAGTAAAATATGTTCATGTTCTTGAATTTATTGTCCTGATGGGAAGAGCTAAAGACAGAGGGTTAGTGTAAGACTTAGAGGTCCTAGGAGCACAGTGGCCCTGCTCACTAGTCAGTGCTCCCAAGTAGAATAGAGACCTCTGCTATTCCAAAGTTTTCAGCAGGATTTTCCCTTGGAAGTTGGGGTACAGAACAGTCACCTCATTCTGATGGAAGAATTTATGTCCGTCTAACAGTTTGCAGTCAGTATAAAACAAAGTGTTCATGCATGTGGAAAATCAGCTGTTGGCACAGGAAAATATTTCTGTCTTTCTGAAGGACTCTACTTACACAAATGACAACTATGTTCCAATAGAGGTACAAATTATGAGAAATTTAGGGCATTCTTCATATAAAAACCTTGTGCTGGAAATAGTACAGAAAAGTCTATCTTGTTTCTGGTGGGATCCACAGTGTGCACGAATTGCCAGTAAAAAAAAAAATAAGGTGAACTGATGGATCACGCCCTGTCTGGACTTCTGTGTCTTCATTTTATTAAGAAATCAGTTCACAGTGGAACTATAGAATAAAAAACAGGAAGAAAAATGTCTAAACCTACACACCGAGCTAAAAACACAGACTTGTAATTTCAGGAGGCAGCAAGATCCCTCTTGAGAACAGAGAGCATTGCAGCCAGATTATATAATTCTGTGTGGTGAATCCTTTTCTTCCAATCTTCCCCCCGTCAAGCTCCCCAGATGTATTTCAGATACTCAGAGGTATCTAAAATTCCAAAATTTCAGTACAGGAGCACTTGAGTCTGTAACCAAAATTGTTCTTCAGCATGCCTCATTACACAACTAGGGCTGCACAAATAATTGATTTTTCACTTCAGTGACAGAACTGAAAACCCGGGAAAAATAATAATTCTTCCAGGGCATCCGGAAACATTTTTTTTTAATTGCCTTAAAAAAAAATCTATAAGGTATAATGGCATATTTCATTTTGCACTTCTTGAAACATGCTTTCTCATTTCTGGATGGCTTTTACTCTAGTTTAAATTAAAACAAAGTCTGCTGTAAAATGAACTGTTACTCTGAAAAAAAACATTGAACTATTTTGTGAGGAAAAATGAAATATTTCAACTTTTCTATAATATCTCTTCACTTTAAAGCCAACTGTATTTACAGAAGTTGGCAAAGCTTCACAAGTACTTGACTCAAAACTGCATTTTTCAGCAAGATATTTTTATATGAGCACTTTTTCTTTGCTCTTTACAACTTCCTTTCTCCGGACACTGCACATTTTTCTGCTTCTTCTCATTGCTCATATTTTTTCTTCATTGTACCACTGGCTTTTGTAGTTTTTCAAAATCCTTAATCCTAAAAAATGATAACAAACAACCCTCTCTACTGGTATTCTCCATTATTACTATTGTTATTATTGCTGTTAAACTTGTGTTCATGTTCTGAATCTTTTTTTTCTCAGTTCTCTTAATTCCTAGTTTCCATATTCTCCAGTATCATATTCCTCTCGCTATCTGTCCTTTCTCTCATAGCTCCATTCTTCATACTTCCAGTTTCTTCTCTACGAAGTCCACTGCAGTAAACCTTCATAAATCCAGATGCTCCTGGAGGTAGTATCTTCTGCCTCCTCCATAAGCTAGACAAGTCTCTCAGGGGTTTTGGTCACCTTGGTATCATCATCTCCTGTGCTGTAGATGCTTGAGGTCTGCTTGAGAATTTATATTAACTTCACAGTGAATCCGAATGGATTTATTCATCATAACTGTGCAAAGCATCAGGCCGAAGCCTGTACCCAAAGCCTGTGACCCAAGCTGGTTCCTTCCTCCGGTAAAACTCCCACAAATAGCAAGAGGAAGAAGGATAAAATAACAAGTTGACTCGGACTGGCCTCAAAGGGACCAAAACAAGGTGCAAATGCAGTCAGAATGAGCTGGGGCAGCCAGGACACAGTGACGGCCCTTCACTCGGGGCGGGTGCCCTGCTCCCCTTGCCCGGCCGGCCGGCCACCTCGCTGCCGCCCCGCAGCCCCCTCCTGCTCTGGCCCTGCTCCTCTCCCAGGCAGCAGCTCCCGCTGTGCCAAATTGCACCGTGGTTCTGCAGTAGGCGCAGATGGGGACTAGGGAGAGACCACCCAATTCGCTTTCATTTACTGGCTAAGCCAGGATGCAAGGCTGAGCCTCCAGAAGAAAGAGGCTGTGGGACTAACCCACTGTGCCACTTAGCTCCGCAGCGCAAAGGAGCTATTCACACGCTGCCAGCGCTTCGTTTTCAGATGTTCTGTGGCTCTGTAACAATCAGCCTGCTAAAATCTGCAAAATGTTTCCCAGCGATGAGAGCCAAAATTTTGCTCTTACTGCATTATGCTGCCATCATGTGGTGAATATTTTTGTAAGTAACATTTTACCTCCAAAAAAGTAAGTACTATGAGGAACAGTTTAGCACAACATTGACCATGTCTGCATCAGCTGCAGTAAGTTATTATTAACTATAATCCAATTTATTCAGATCAATAATCTGTTTATCCATCTTGTACTGTGTTCATCACAGCCTTAAAGGGATTCAGCTGTGAAAGTCTTCGCTCTTGTTAGGTTGCTTCTGAGCTGAGCAACTGTGAGTGCATATTCATTTGTCCTTGCTTTTAAGTGAGCACTTCTCCAAGGAGATGCAGACCTCTCATGGGACAGGTGATCCACAGTTCGTGAAATACCCCTTCAGATACCAGGGAATGGCCCAGTATGGGCTAGTTCACTAGCACTAATTCCTAACACAGGGAGTTTAATACTGTTCCACTCTCACCTTTTCCCTTGGAAGAATAAAAAGAGGCTTTCTCCTGCCAATTTGATGTTCCCCAAAGTGAGGGAAAATGCTGGATTTCTGCATTTGGAATCTAGGTCCACCTAAACTTGCTCCTGCTCCTGATAAATAGCAAAACTGACATTTGCTTTGCTTTTCTTAACATATGGTATTTTCCTCAAAACAAGCATTCCTTGTACTAGCAGACATTGAAGACATAGACATATAGACATATAGACACGATGATTTTTGAAGGGATTTGATAACCAGACCATATGTTGGTCTTTCCATGGGAATCCTTGTTTAATACCTGTATTATCCAGGCTGTCAGCTGTGGCCAGAGAGTTTGGCACCACTGATGAAGACAAGAACATGAAAATCTTTCAAGTTGTCTTGCTCCTAAGAGAGAACCCGGCACAGGCCATTTCCCACACTGCACTCCAGGCTACCCTGTCCCTCAGGATAACCACAGCACAATCACTGCACCTTTTTTCCCATGTGTTTCCTCCTGGGTGGCCCCTGATCTGCCTCAAAATTTCTGCTCCAGGTGAGGATTTCCTCTGGCAGACACGACTCTCCAGGGTTCAACCCATCAGCTCTGGGGAATCTCCATGCTGGTGTAAAGCAAACGTTACATGGCACATGGCCAGGGCCTGAGCTTTTCCCTTGCCCCATCAGTGCTGTCAACTCTTGCAGTAGCAAGGCTCTCAAGTCAGAATCAGGAGCATCTTGGATACATTATCTTTAAGTTTCCAGCCCACACAACTGTCTAGAAACATGACCCTAATGTGACATAATGGACCAGAAAGGAAAGAAAAAGACCTCCAAATTATTATTTTTAGGTCAGTCTTTATGCCCAACTCATGTTTTTGAATATTGAGATCTGTAACACTGCATTCTAAACTGAGGTCC
Organism: Crypturellus tataupa; assembly: GCA_034781795.1. Classification (NCBI taxonomy): domain Eukaryota; kingdom Metazoa; phylum Chordata; class Aves; order Tinamiformes; family Tinamidae; genus Crypturellus; species Crypturellus tataupa. Next base: position 2,009,158 of record JAWLRI010000673.1, read on the forward strand.
CCCAAAACCAACTCCAGCAAATATTGACCTTTCTGACAAGAAAGCCTTTGTCAGACTGCCGTAGGATATTCAGTTTAGCAACAACTAAACTGAAACATGAAACTCTACTATTGCCAAAAAGCATATGGTTTGCTAAAGCTACAGATGGAATTATAGAATATAATAGCAGTAGCAAAGGCAGGGCTTTGTTTAATGCCAACCCAAAGAAGTCCCTCTACTGCACTGTCATAATTAGTAAACTACAGACTTAGTTTTCCTTGTTGCATGTTTAGATTCATGGCTTTTCACAATAGACCCTAGAATTTGGTGGGTGAAACTCCCAAAAGAGAAAGTACTGCAAGGGAATGAGAAAGGAATACTGGGAACCATAGCAATTGTGACTTCCCTCTCTGGTAAGATAATAGCATAAAATCACTGGGGACATGGCTAACCACAATATTTTGTGAAGGACCTGGCATGTTTCCTGCAACGACAAACTCTGTCTCATGGACCTGAAGATCTGTGAGAGCTTGTGGAAACAAGTGGATTAAAGGAAGCCAATGGATGCAATATGTTTGGTTTTCCAAAAAGCCATTGACAAAGCTCTGCACCAAAGAGTAATACAGAAAATTAGTTACTAGGATTGAAGGATAGATCCTTTTACAGAATTAAAGATGGTTGAAGAATAAGAAACAAAAGGCAGAGGTGAAGAAGTATCAGCAGTGACATCACCCAGAGACTACTGCTGGGACAGGTTTTACTCATCAGAATGCTCTGGAATTTCAGAAGGAGCTCACAAAATCACTGGGCAACTGACTTTCCAAAGTGGGTAGTGAACTTGTGATATTTGCCATCACAAGATATTTTGGTGACAAACAGTATCAATAAGGATCAACAGGATGCATCAAATATGTTAGTTAACAATCCAGGACAACAATCATCCCTGTACAACACTTTTATGGATTTGTTATTTTTTTTCTCTCTCCTGTGAGGCACTAAGCATTAGATTTTTATTGTGTTGAAAAGGAGGTGGGTATGCAAAAGGTTTCTAACTAACAAATCAGATTTCTCAGTTGATTCTGAGACCCTCTAATATATTTATTTGGAGGAATTCAGAATGGCCACAAACATCTTAAGTAGTAAAAGTCTGGGCACTTCATATTTAATATGATGGCCCCATTCCAACCACTGTCTCAAGCAGGAGGCAATACAAGGCTCATGACTTCTTCCCTTTAACAGATCAGGGCTGTAAAAAGTTAGAACCCAACCAATGGGGCCTTCATGTTAGCTACTTTTTCCCACAGTTAACACTCATTCTCCTGACATCACTGAGCAAATTGTAAATTAAAGCAAATTGTTCATATCACTATTTTTCATCCTTCTTTTTCTGTACTTTTTCACTCTTACCTCTTGCTCTCTGGAATTGGGACTCGCACTCAGTGCTAAGGCTTTGGGTACCCTGACATCTACTGGTCCTATATGGAAATGTTTCAAGCAATCAAAAGGACTTCTGATACCACATTTCCCTTTTGGGTCTAGACATGAATATCAGGCAGAACTTCTCTGGTTTAGACTAAGGGCATGGGACGTTTTATAATATTGATTTAAATCAGCATTTTGATCTGAATTTTGCTTACATTTCAAGCAAACCAAAACTGATAAAGCTATAGGGCTCTCAGCCGATTTGTCCACGTGTGTACAGGCGTGTTGTGAAAGCAGATCAGATCTGGAATATGAAAAGAAAAATGGTCCTATGCTAACACCATCTCCACATAGCCTAAAAACAGTCAATGAATAGATTTTCTGAATTAAGAATACTACCTTCAGACACAGCATTCAGTACAAGGGATAAGTGGAAATCTGTCTAGGGCTTTCTGTATGTTCTTCGCTTTTCATTATGTTGATTGAAGCATTCAGTATTTCATTAAATTTGTAAAGAGAGATGCCAGAATTACTGGCTGCAAAAAAGAGCAGTATTATAAAACAAACAAACAAACAAACAAACAAACAAACAAAAAAAAAAAAAAAAAACACAGAAAGGATAGATAAGAGAATAATCATGTGATTTCTAAGGACCAGAATAGAAACTTCTCACTATTCACATTTGGCCACATCATTTCAAAAATGATGGAAGTGAAAGAGGCATTCAGAAAGGCAACAGAAATTGTATTAGAGTCAAGGAAGTTCTTCCAGCTGAAAGCAGCATGGAAGAAGTAGAATTAGTTGGAGCATTATTAAAGAAGACATTGAGGTTTGCAAACAGTGAATGGAAAGATGTGCCATTTATGCCCTGTTCTGATGAAGGAGATGAAAGGCTGAAAATTTGCCCATTGCAGTTAGTTTGAATTTCATTGAAGCCAGGATTTCAGTAGAATGCAGCATCCATCCTACATATTAATACAGATAATGAGAAATATGTATTCACATCAGATAAATTGATACAACAACCTGTAGAAGGGATATAAATCCTGATGTCCCAGGGCATCTGCCAGTCTGTGTGATGATAGTAGGAGGATAGCCTCCCTAAGGCAGTTGCTCCTGTTTCTCTGTTAACCAACACCCCAAATACCCAAGTAGCTCCATACAAATCCATCTTCTTCAGTTCAGTTAATGATTTCCTTCATGACAGCATACCAAACATACAACTGGAGACCAAATAAATGAGATCTAGTAAATTGGTTTTACCAAGAAAATTATTTATATTAAGAAATGAAAATGACATGATAAGTTTGGCGTGATCTTTCTCTGGTGAACCTATGCTGTAATCCATCCTGTTTCATTTAATCCCTGTGTCTTAATGATTTCCTTCTAATTGCTGGCAAATCCTTACCTTACAAGGCTGACATCAGGACAGCGTAAACCTTGGAGAGCTCTCTGGAGTCAACAACACTATTTTTGATAGATGTTTACCTAACCTGTTCTTGAAAAGTAATGAGGCTTTGAAAATTTCCATTTAACTACATCTGGTGGCACATTCCAGTTAGAAATATTTCTTATTCTAGCCCTTTGTGCAAAAAAAAAAGATACTTTTTTTTCCTTGCTCTTTTCCCCCCAGAACAGAGGACAAATGATGATCTTTCCTTTTATAACAGCCATGCTATATTGCTTATGTTTGGCAGCATTCTTACTTGCAGATTAAACAAACCGAGTTCCTCCAGCCTTTCCTAACAACTCATGTTTTACAAACTTCTTACATTTCCTGCTCTTCTCTCCGGGACTTTCTCCAGTTTATTTTATAAATATTTAAACTATTACGTGTTTTAACCTATTCATTACATTCATTGCAAGTTTCCTTGCAATCCTGTAATTCCTGTTTGAGCATGAATTACACTGGGTAACCTGTGCAGGGAGTGTTTGCTGGGCAACACCCGGCCAACCTGCACGTGTTGGCACTTGCCCGTGCAGACACAGAGAGAGCTGCCCCTGCCTCGCAGCCTGCACTGCCACCGACCCTGCCTGCAGCCCAGCCTAGGACTTGGGTTTAACTCTACCTTTCATATCTGAAGCCTTGAGCCTAGAGTCAAAACCCTAAGTCACTTGGATGACTCTCACAGTGTCCCCACCTGCAATTCTTTGTGACAACTTCAAGAATTGCTACTAACATTAAATTTTATTATTTATATTAATTACCAGTTTCTTTTTGGTAATAATTTTCTCTTTGAAAATTACCAATTTTCAGAATTATTCAAAGACCAACCACGTGGAATTTCAGCCAGTGAAAAACTTTTTGCCTCGCGCAGGGAAATCATCACAGGATAATCCGTCTGATATCGGTTCCCTGCTCACAATGGAGCCTGTTCCCTGCAGAAGGGCCAGCTCTTTCCAACGGGTGCTGCTGCTCCACTGGCTCCCTGAGGCAGAAGGACAGTGCCTTGCCTTGCACAGCTGCAGAGGTGGCTTCCCAGGTTTGGCCTTGGAAAAAGCTCTCCGGATGGGGGCAGTTTTGGACAATTCTTCCTCTTCTTGAAGCTTTGCCTGATACTGAAAAGAACTTAAATTGAGATAGAAAAAATCCATTTATTTTATTTGGTGATTTGCACACAAAGCAGAGACACCGATGTTCTGGCCTACATGCCAAAGCACACTATGTATTCATACTAAACTCTCACCTAACAAAAACCCATGAGCACAACTAGAAACGAAGACTGAAGCCTAGAGCTTATCTCTCTTCAGTGGGTGAGTGGCCAGGAGCAACCTGCCCCTAAGTTTATCAAAATGCCATTTAAACGAGGCAGGTATTTTAAACCCATGATTGCAAATGCATTAATCAAAAGATACAGTCAGGGGACAGAACATGTAACCATAAATGCAGACATATAGAATCATTACAATCCAGACTCCTTAGGATTTATCTTGGAAACTTGTTCCAGGATATTCCATCTTGTGTTACAGGGGATTTCTAAAGCTTTTCCCACACAGATTTTCACCAAGTCAAAGTTTAATAAAGTACTTGCACTTCTTAGATGTTATCATTTTTTTAAGATCAGTGCATCATTTTGACAGCAGAAACAATTTCATCTGTCTCACACCTTTCTTTCTGTATATTAGCTTGTTTATTTTGAAGCTTCTTCTTTGTATTCTAATTCAGAGTTTAAAGGATATTTGTTTATGAGTTTTTCTTTCATTGCTTTCCATCACAGAGGTAACTAATCCCTTGCTGCCAACTTTGTAAGTGTTGTTGCATTGGTTTATACGTTTGATTTCCAGTCTTCCTGTCAGAACAACATGATGAAAGAGCCTGGGTAACTGATGCAAGAGCCTTGTCCTCCAGTGGAGTTGTACCTAACTTAGGGCATTTTCATGTAAACTAAAGGACGCTGTGCTGCAGCAATCACAGGTTTTATAAGGAAGGTGTGTTTCAGTCTCAGGTTGTTTTCCAAATTTCTGGTTCTCTAATGCTTTGTGTTAGTAAGTGAAAGGATGTCTCAAGGGGTTAGAGAAGCCTGGGCTTGCACAACAACGGGGAAGAAAAACTTCTATGTTTTGCAGCTTAAAAGGCAAAGGATTCTCTGTCTTTGTTACTTGAGATGAGCTTAGAATCAGTCCTACTTCAAAGCACCTTCTGGCAAAACACTCACAGAGCTTTCAGCTGTTTTTTTTCCAGTCATAATTTTCTGAGTACAATTGCTGGTTTTAATAACCAAGGGCCAAACCTGAGCCTTAAATGCATATATAAGCACTCATAGGTATGATGAAAAGCTCAGTGTGGAATTTAATCAGAATTTCTCTTCCTCTCCTCCCCTCTACTCCCTTCTCCTTACCTCTCTTCTTCCTCTCTTTTCTCCCCTTCCCTCCACTCCCTTCTCCTTTGTCCTCTCTTCCTCTCTCCCTTCATTTTTCCCTTTTCCTTCCCTCTTCTTCTTTTCCCTTCCATGAGGAAGCTGACTGAGAGAAATAG
>JAWLRI010000673.1:2014634-2025622 GCA_034781795.1 Crypturellus tataupa
TCGAGGGTCCTGCCTTCCTCCTCTTCTTCCTCATTTCCGGGTGTTTGACCTCCAAAGCTAGTTTGGAGGACGTCTGCAGTTAAGTTGGCTACGAGCTCGGTCGAGTGGCCACCTTCAACAGGTTTTCGGAGGGTGCTGCCTGTGAACCGGGCTGAGCAACTGCGTCCGTGCTCCTTATTGCTCAGCCTAGGCAGGCAAACATCTTTCCATTCAAGGTCTGGTCTCTGTTTCCCACAGGAGATTTTTTATGACTCAACAGATCATAAAAATTTCCATCTCCAATACACCTGTCCTTCCTAAAGAGCACATAGCCTTCCATGACAGTACTCCAGTCGTGTGAGCTGTCCCACCACGTCTCTGTAATTCCAATGAGATCATGATGCTGGGACCGCACACAGATCTCCAGTTCCTCCTGTTTATTCTCCATGCTGCATGCATTGGCATACAGGCATTTAAGGGAAGTAATCGAGCCTGCAGGTTTCGCAGGTGATGTGAAAGAGGACCCTCTATAATCATCTCCTATACTCACTTCCCTACCTCCATACTCCTGTTGGACACCTTCTGGCTTTGACTGCCTACCAATGATTGTCCTGCCCATGTAACATTCCCCGTCCCCCTTCATGCTTAGTTTCAAGCCCTCCTAACCAGGCTGACTAACCTTTCAGCAAAGACACAAAGTGCCCCTCTTGCTGAGGTGGTTCTCATCATTTCCCCACTAGCTGGTGGTTTTCAGAGTCCCATGGTCAGAGAAACCAAAACCCTGTTGCCAAGACCAGTAACGCAGCCAGTTGTTAACCTGCAATATCCGCCTTTTCCTCTTCATACCCATTCCCCTCATTGGCAGGATAGAGGAGAACACAACCTGGGCACCCAGACCTTTAACTGGTATACATTTATTTGGGTGAATTCAGAATGGTCACAAGTATCTTAAGTAGTAAAAGCCTGTGCACTTCAGATTTAATATTATGTCTCCATTCTAGCCAGTGTCCCAAGCAGGAGGCAATATAAGGCTCATGATTTCCTTCCTTTAACAGATCAAGGTTGTAAAAAGTTAATATCTAACCATGGGGCCTTCATGTTAGCTACTTTTCCCTACAGTAAACACTCATTCACCTGACATCACAGAACAAATTGTAAATTATAGCAAATTGTTCATTTCACTATTTTTCATCCTTCTTTTTCTATACTTTTTCACTCCTACCTTTTGCTCTCTGGAGTTAGGACTTGCACTCAGTGCTAAGGCTTTGGGTACCCTGACATCTACTGGTCTTACACAGAAACGTTTCAAGCAATCAAAAGGACTTTTGTTATCACATTTCCTTTTTGGATCTAGACATGAGTATCACGCAGAACTTCTCTGGTTTAGACTGAGGGCATGTGTCATTTTATAATATTGATTTAAATCAGCATTTTGATCTGAATTTTGCTTACATTTCAAGCAAACCAAAACTGAATAAAGCTACAGGGCTCTCAACCGATACACAAAAGCACTGGTTTACCATGGTTCGTCCACACGTGTACAGGCGTGTTGTGAAAGCAGATCAGCTCTGGTATATGAAAAGAAAAATGATCCTACGCTAACACTATCCCCACATAGCCTGAAAACAGTCAGTGCATAGACTTTCTGAATTAAGAATGCTACCTTCAGACACAGCACTCAGTACAAGTGATAAGTGGAAATTTATCTAGGGTTTTCTGTATGTTCTTCGCTTTTCATTATTATTAAAGAATTTAGTATTTCATTAAATTTGCAAAGAGAGATGCCAGAATTATTGGCTGCAAAAAAGGGCAGTATCAAAAAAAATCAAGAACCAGAAAGGATGGATAAGAGAAGAAAATAATCATGTGTTTTCTAAGGAGCTAAATAGAAAATCCTCACTGTTCATATTTGGTCACATCATTTCAAAAATGATGCAACTGCAAGAGGCATTCAGAAAGGCAACAGAAATTGTATTAGAGTCAGGGAAGTTCTTCCAGATGAAAGCAGCATGGAAGAAGTAGAATTAGTTGGAGTATTATTAAAGAAGACATTGAGTGTCTGAGGTTTGCAAGCAGTGAATGGAAAGATGTGCCATTTATGCCCTCTTCTGATGAAGAACCAAAGTGAGATCTTGGAGATGAAAAGCTGAAAATGTGCCCATTGCAGTTAGTTTGGATTTCACTGAGGTCAGGATTTCAGTAGAATCCAGCACCCATCCTACATATTAATACAGATAATGAGAAATCTGTACTCACATCAGATAGATAGATAAATTCATACACCAACCTTTAAAAGGAATATAAATCCTCATGTCCCAGGACATCTGCCAGTCTGTGTGATGAGCATAGGAGGAAACTCTCCCTAGGACATGCCACATCACATGCCTTCTTTAGGAGTTTTGACTTTCTCACCTTGCTACTGTTGCCAAAATTAAATTATCAATTGAAATGACTAGAAGTCTGACGGCAGTTCTCATGGTCCCAGGTAGCACTGCAGCATATGAAAGCAAAAGACACGTATGTATGTTCATCATGGGAGGATAGCGAGGCAAGAAACAGGAGCCAGTGAGACTATAAACTGGGATACCTGTTACCACCAGTACTACATCATACACCTCTTCTCATGCATTTGCCAAACTTCATTTTAACAACAGTAAAGGTCTGTTTTTCTAAAGTCCATGGAGGTCCATGACTTTAATTGGGGACCTGCTTATCTACCTAGATGTTCCAATGGCTAAGAACTTCCTTTTGATTTGCTACCTTTATAAAGCCATTTTATATCTACTTGTTTTTATTCCAAATATCCCTCATTTTGGGATACCTTAAATACCTTTAAATAGCTATCTCACATCCTACCTCCACTGAATTGCCTCTCAGCCTTCATTTTGCCGGATTAAAAAAGTCACCCTTTTCTAGTCTACTCCTATATATTTATATATCTGCTCTCCTGAGTGTACCAGCAATCCTTTTTTTACATTTGAGTCCTTACCCTTCTTGCTCATAGGCAAACAGAATTATAAATGGTATTTCAGATGAAGTTTGGGAAGCACAAATTCATAGCGCTTCCTAACAGCTACAAAACACTTCTCTGATGCATCCTAAGATCTCATCTACTTCTCTACCGTCACCTTGTTTTGGCTATATGCAGTTGTCTGTTGCAACTTGCGAAGGAACAGACTCCAGTGTAATGCACTAAAGACATTTTATTGAGCATAAGATAAAACTTATATAGTGTATTATACTGGATACAATACCTTATTTGTCTACAAGCATGCGAAACACAGTTACTAATAAACCAATAATCTAAAGGCTCATATTAAAACTACCTAATCAGCTTCTTGGTCACGTAACAGACAGGATAGCAGACAGGACAGTTGTTTTTGCCCCTTGTTTTGCTGATAGCACACCTGCACTGCCATCATTGGGGTTGGTTATCTACTGACAAGACATTCTGTACTGCTGCTAACAAGATGTCCTGTGCTACTGTCCTTGAAGCAGGTCTCCACAGCTGTCCTTTAAACATTTTCTACTAGTAATCATCTCACAATTTACAGGAAAAAATTTTGCTACTAGTCCCCAAGTGCAATGACTTTGCACTTTGTACAAATGAATTTCATTGTATTTAATGAAATAGGAGTTCCTTTTAAATCAGTCCTTAATAGAAATATTGAGAAAAGTAATGAGGCTTTGAAAATCTCCATTTAACCACAACTGGTGGTACATTCTGGTTAGAAATATCTCTTATTCTAGCCTTCTCTGAAAAAAATATGCTTTTTTTCTTGCCTTTTTTCCCACTCAGAACAGAAGACAATTGATCATCTTTCTTTTTATAACAGCCGTGCTATATTGCTTGTGTTTGGCAGCATTCTTTCCTACAACTTAACAACTTAAACAAATCCAGTTCCTCCAGCCTTTCCTAACATCTCATGTTTTACAAACCTCTTACATTTCCTGCTCTGGGACTTTCTCCAGTTTATTTTATAAATATGTAAATTATTATGTGTTCTAATCTATCGATTATACTTTACAGTGTAGTTTCCTTGCAATCCTGTAATTCCTGTTTGAGCATGAATAACACTGGGTAACCAGTGCAGGGAGTGTCTGCAGAGTCAAACTGTAAGTCACTTGGATGACTCTCATGGAGTTCCCACCCGCTATTCTTTGTGACAACTTCAAGAATTGCTACTAACATAAAATTGACAGTTTTTGAAGTACCTAATCCAGTTGAGTAAGAGATTCACGAACACATGAAAATTATTACCAATTTCTATAGTACTCAGAACCATTCAAAGACCATCCACATGGAATTTCAGCCAACACAAAACTTTCTGCCTCACACAGGAAAATCATTACAGGATAATCCAGCTGCTACTGGTTCCCTGCTCACAATGGAGCCTGTTCTCTCCAGAAGGGCCAGCTCTTTCCAACAGCTACTGCTACTCCACTGGACCCATATTGCCACCAGAAGGACACTGCTTGCCCTCACTGATTGCTGGGTAAAGCAGAAGGACAGTGTCTTGCTTTGCACAGTAGCAGAGGTGGCTTCCCAGGTTTGGTCCTGGAAAAAGCTCTCGGGATGGGGGCAGTTTGGGACAATTCTTCCTCTGCTTGAAGTTTTGCCACAATACCAAAAAGAATTTAAATTGAGATAGAAAAATCCCATTTCTGTTATTTGGTGATTTGCACACAAAGCAGACACAGCTATGTTCTGGCCTACACACCAAAGCACACCTATGTATTTATATTAAACTCTCATCTACCAAAAACATAAACACAGCTAGAAGGAAAGATTGACACCTAGAGCTTATCCCTCTCCAGTGGGTGAGCGGCCAGGAGCAGCCTGCCCCTAAGTTTATCAAAATGCCATTTAAACAAGGTAGGTATTTTGAATCCATGATTGCAAACACGTCAATCAAAAGATACATTCAGGGGACAGAACATGTAACTATAAATGCAGACGTACAGAATCATTACAATCCAGACTCCTTAGGATTTATCTTGGAAACTTGTTCCAGTATCGTCCATCTTGTGTTTCAGGGGATTCCTAAAGCATTTCCCACACAGACTTTCCCCAAGTAGAAGTTTAATAAAGTACTTACACTTCCTAGATGTTATCATTTTTTTAAGATCAGTGCATCATTTTGACAGCAGAAACAATTTCATTTCTCTCTATCTCACTCCTTTCTTTCTGCAGTATTAACCAGTTTATTTTGAAGCTTCTCCTTTGTATTCTAGCCTAAAAGATATTTATGAGTTTTTCTTTCATTCCTTTCCATCACAGAGGTAACTAATCACTTGCTGACAGCTCCATAAGTGCTGTTGCATTGGTTTACAGGTTTGATTTCTAGTCTTCTTGGCAGAACGACGTGATGAAAGAGCCTGAGTAACTGATGCAAGAGTCCAGTCCTCCAGCAGAGCTATACCTGACTTACTTAGGGCATTTTCATGTAAACCCCAGGTTCATAAAAGATGTTGTGCTGCAGCAATCACAGGTTTTATAAGGAAGGTGTGTTCCAGTCTCAGGTTGTTTTCCAAATTTCTGGTTCTCTAATGCTTTGTGTTAGTAAGTGAAAGGATGTCTCAAGGAGTTAGAGAAGTCTGGGCTTGCACAACAACACAGAAGAAAAACTTCTATGTTCTGCAGCTTAAAAGGCAAAGGATTCCCTGTCTTTGTTACTTGAGATGAACTTAGAATCAGTCCTACTTCAAAGCACCTTCTGGCAAAAGACAGAGCTTTCAGCTGTTTTTTTCCAGTCATAATTTTCTGAGTACAATTCCTGGTTTTAATAACCAAGGGCCAAACTCTGGCCTTAAATGCATATATAAGCACTCATAGGTGTGATGAAAAGCTCAGTGTGGAATTTAATCAGAATTTCTCTTCCTCTCCTCCCCTCTGCTCCCCACTCCTCCCTCTCCTCTTCCTCTTTTTTCTCCCCTTCCCTCCACTCCCTTCTCCTCTGTTCTCTCTCCCAGTTCCCCCTTCATCTTTCCCTTTCCTCTTCCTTCCCTCTTCTTCTCTTCCCTTCCATGACAAAGCTGACTGAGAGGAATAGCAGATGTGGATAGAGGTGAGAAAGATGCTCTAACTCCCTCCCTTCTTTGCAAAAGAGAATAAGAAATTAGACCTGAAGTGCTCTGTGAGCATGTCCCCCAGAGGAGATGATCCTGTCCCAGATAAAAACAATATATTGGTAGTGCTCACTTGAGTTAATTCATTTTTTGCTTCCTAAATGCAAGGAGTATAACATTTAGCATAAACATCCCAATATTTACCTTCCCTGTGAGTCCTGCAATAAGTATCTCCATATTTATTCTTGTTTATTCTTCATTCAAACAGTAAATTTGGTGCCTTTCCTTCCAGAAAGCAAGCAGTAAAAATTCAATTTGAAATAGCAATTCCCAAAAGTTTCATTAACCTCAGTAATTGCTGCTCAGGGAGAGAGAAAAAAAAATCCCTAAATTCCCCATAGTTTGCTGGAAGTTCCTCTTTGCAACTAATGTTGTATTTACTGATATATTTTAATTCAAGCATGAAAAATTAGTCAAATACCAATAACTTTGGTATTCGGAGCACTGACAAAGGAAATAACGGAGCAATTAAACAATACATTGGAACAGGCTCATTAAACAAATATAGCCACCATGTTACTGGCAGCAGCATCTTCATTAAAGATCAGGCAGAGGGAGAGAAAGAAAATGGAGGCGTTGGAGGATGCTGCGCAAGTGAGAATGAGGATGGAACAACATTTTGCAGGACAGGATGCTATCCAGCATGGGAAAGAAGGTATGAAATTATGTTTTGCTTATGACCAGAGAGTCAGTCAGCGCCAGTGCTGGATTATGCTGAATCCCCCTCACATGAACAAGGACATTCTGGGTTCAAATTTGAGTAACTTTCTAAGAGAAATAAATCACCTTGACTCAGCAATGAACTGAGTAGCTCCTGCAACGCGCTGAGCAGATTATGAGAATCTAAAGGAGTTGGAGTTATTTGGTCTGGAGAAGAGGAGGCTCAGGGGAGACCTTATCGCTCTTTACAGCTACCTGAAAGGAGGTTGTAGTGAGGCAGGGAGGTTGTAGTGAGGCAGGGATTGATCTCTTCTCCAGAATAACTGCAGATAGGACAAGGGGAAATGGCCTCAAGTTGCACCAGGGGAGATTCAGTGTAGACAGTAGGAAAATTTTCTACACAGAAAGAGTAGTCCAGCATTGGGACAGTCTGCCCAGGGAAGTAGTGGAGCCACTGTCTCTGCAGTGTTCAAGAAATGTGTAGATGAGGCACTTACTTAGGGGCATGGTTTAGCAGGTAGGGTGTTGAAGGGCTTACGGTTGGACTCGATGATCTTAAAGATCTTTTCCAACCGTAATGATTCTATGATTCTGTGATCTTGTGCTCCTACCTACCAAGAACTATGGGTGCTCCTGCCAGCACCTGCCTGCAAACCTACAGGATCCAAGGAATAAGTCACCTGCTTATTGGGGGGATCTGCTTGGGTACACAGGCAAGCTGGGAGGGAACATGGCCAGGCATACATGGCCCCGGGCCTGAGGCAAGAACCAGCTAATACAGTGTGCTAAGTTTTCTGCCTGGGTACTAGGATTCTCACTGGCATATTTATTGTCCTCTTGAGTATTAAGTAACTAGCTATTTGAACAGGTTGTTTACTCATTCCCCAGCAAATCCCTTTTCCTGCTTAAAGTAAGTGGCATTTCTAACAGGAGGGATCGGATGAAAGAGGGTTCTCTAGACTAAGAATATTCCCTGTTGGAATCTGCAAGCAGATGTCTTGAAATGACTGAAGTTCCCTGGGGAATCTCCTTCTGCCAGAAACATCAAATCTGCTTCAGCCTGAGCCTTCACAACTTGCTCAAGTAAATACCTTGCAGGTTTCACAGGTTGTTGTGTCCAAGTCATGTTTGCAGCTGCAGTCCCCCACAGTGACGCTCTTCAGCTGCACCTCTTGTTCGCTCCATTTACTACCGTCCTATCATCCAACGTGGGACCTGGCTGCCGCAAAGCTACCTCAGCCCTCTCTTTCCAGTCTATGCAGGATTCACACATGTGATATTGAATGTTAATGTGAAGCAAGAAATCTCTGACACAATTCGTTTGGAATTGTGTGATTGCTCAGCAAGCCTAAAAACACCCAAGTCAGACGTAAAAGACGCATGGGACAGTCACGTGCCGTGGGGATCCCTCTCAAAGCAGGGGGAGCTGAGTACATCATGTGTGACAGGAGTGGAAGATGCTTTTTTAGAGCACCAAGAGCAACAATGATTTGGCATCACGAAGGAGTTTTCTGCTCCCTTCCTCTGTGAACTCTGCGAAGGGGCAAGGAAAAATGCAAGTAAGGCCACTAGAATTTAAGTGGGAGGCAGAGAGAGGGATGTTGTGGAGCCCTCCCCAGCCCCACGCAAGGTGCCTCTGTGGTTGCCTTGGCACATTCGTGAGAAGCAGGATACATGGAGGTGCCTGAGCAAAGGCAGCAGCTGCACACTTGGCGCCCTACCCTGCAGCCCTGCGGAGGCCTGTGGCTCCAGCAGCTTTTCCTCTCACCCTACGGGGAAATGAAGCCTGGAAATTAAACAATAAGAACCATTAAACAAACTTATCCATGGGAATCGGCCTCACCTCCAGCACTCAACTGCTTTACATCCTGCAAATCTCTAGCCAGATCCTATAGATCTCTCCTACAAGCTAAACTGCATGCGGAGCCTGATATAACTCTGCCTTTAAAATGAAGTACAGAGTAGAGTGGCTTTTTTAGAGCAAGAGACAAAAGAAGATGATGGAGGACCTTACATAATCCCCACATACCTGGAGCCTGCAGTGCAGCCACTATGGCAGAGGGCAGGGATGGCCCCAGCAGAGCCCAGAGATGGGCAACCCTGCATCACAGGAAGAACATTCCTGGACAAGATTTGTCACTGTGAAGATGATTTGTCATTATGAAGTGTGACACACTGCCAGTGAAGATCACTGAGAAGGAAGCAGCGGAGTCTGAAGAGCATGCCGTTAATTAAGAGATTAGAATATTGCAAACAGGAAGCACCAAGTCCATCAGGAGTCTGGCTCATTTGCAGTCTCTATTGATTTTAGTGGGATTACAGTATATATTCTGTTTTGAGAGATGTTTAATCAGTTCTTTTGTTCAAATAATGATTTAAGCACCGTTCTGCCCCTGCTCAACAGCCTCTGTGCAGGACTGATCCTGCAGGCTGCTTCACACTGAACAGCATCTTGGGGATGCAAACTAAACAGACCATGAACTCTTGGGTCTGGCTTCCTTATTAGTGAGGATGTGAACAACAAATTTAAAATCCAGTCTGAATCCAGTATAAAACTGCAGTTATTCCTGTACAGCTTTATGTCTGCCTTCTCAGTTACATGTCTAACCTGACAGAAAGAGCCTTGGCCCAGGCTTTGCGCAGGAAAACTTAAGTCATATTTTGTATCTAGATAAGAGGTACAATAAAAATATTCCTTCAAACAACCTCTTATGCAGCAGGAGAACTGCAGGACCTGACTGGGTAAATGCTCTTGACCACAGCAAATGCAAGGCAATGTGATTTAGCTTAACTTCCTTTCACTGCAGGCTAAGCTTATACAGGCATTTTGAAGTTTGCATATAGGAAAAGCAGGGTTTGTGAAGTCTGCAAGTAATACAGCCTGAACTAGCACAAAAGAGGACTGCTAATTCCTGCTACTACAAAGACATAACCATGGAGCCAAAGTGGGATTTAAAAAACACATGATGCCTTACATTACACATTAGATAACACACCAGAGGAGAGGCTTCCTGCAGCAACTAAGAGAAGAGGCTCCCTCATGAAGTCCTGCTTCAGCACTAAGAGAATAAGGTACCGAAGACAAAGCTAAAACTCATTTCAGCTTGGTGGTCTAAAACGCATGTGAGACCCCTTAGCTGTATAACATACTCTTTCTCCACCTTTCTTTCCAACTGTTCGTATCTTGTCCAAGAAAAACAGGCTATGGACAAGTAAAGGTGGACCAGCACAGAGAGTACAGGTTGTTTTTCACTGGGCAGAGATTGCTATTCTGAGGTGTTTGAGGAAAATGTTATCCAACACAATGTGATCCATGTGTTCAAGCCTGGGAGTTTTACCTTTTATCAATATGGATCAATAAGAGCCACACAACATATCCAGAGAAAAGACATATGTACAAGTTAACCAGTGAAGTTGGAGTCTTTCTATTTTCAGGAGGAAGCTCAGGGCTCTCAGCATGTGCAGTTCATACAGAGTAAGGAGGAGAAATGGGCAAGTATCACTCCCACTGTCTGACACTTGCATCAGAGGTGTCTTCTCTGAAAACACCAGCATTGCTCTTTCCTTGTGCATCTGGTATAGATAACAGATGCCCTTCCATGGTATCAGAATGTGGTGGTTAAACTGAATGTTGGTGGACAAAGTTCTCCTTGCCCAAATCTGATGCAAGTGCCACAACAAATCCAAGTGTATCAGAGAACCAACGACCCAGACCTATCCCTTGTACCGCTCGGAGTACAGTGGAAATTTCCTGCTGTCTTGAAGCCCACTGGTAGCTGTGGTCCTAGTGCTGAGGAAAGCAAAGCGGGGACAGAGGCGAGAAAAGGTAAATGTGAAGAAAAAGGAACAGTTGTCACTGTCATAACTATTTATTTGTTGTCTACTTTTGCACTTATTTCATCAAATGAATCATCTTTGCTTGTTCTTCCTGCATGAATGATATTTGTTGGACTCTTTTTAATAACAGGTTAAATACCTTTCCTGTGAACCCAAGCCTGTAAGGTACTAGAGGATGAAAGTTAGATCTAAACAAGTCTCAAAAATAACAGTGTTTTGGGTTACAGCACATTTTACCATTTTTGAAAGAAAATGACAGGTCTTACTGCTCGAAGGAGTGTCCACCTGAGGACAACATTCGCGACAGTGACCAATGATCCAGGTCCACAGATTGTAAGATGCAACATAACAACCAATCATGAACTAAGTTTGTCTTTGAATTG
>JAWLRI010000673.1:2025722-2043311 GCA_034781795.1 Crypturellus tataupa
GAGAAAAATGCTCTAACTCCCTCCCTTCTTTGCAAAGGAGAACAAAAAAATGGACCTGAAGTGATCTGTGAGCATGTCCCCCAGAGGGGGAGAGGATCCTGTCTCAGATAAAAACAATATATTGGTAGTGCTCTCTTGAGTTAATTAATGTTTTGCTACCTAAATGCAAGGAGTATAACATTTAGAACAAAGATCCCAAAATTTACCTTCCCTATGAGTCTTGCAATAAGTATCTCCACATTTATTCTTGTTCATTCTTCATTCACACAGTAAATTTGGTGTCTTTCCTTCCAGAAAGCAAGCAGTAAAATTTCAGTTTGAAATAGCAATTCCCAGAAGTTTCATTAACCTCAGTAATTAGTGCTCAGGGAGAAAAAAAAATCCCTAAATCCCCATGGTTTGCTAGAGGTTCCGCTTTGCAGCTAATTTTGTATTTACTGATATATTTTAATTCAAGCATGAAAAATTAGTCAAATATCAATAACTTTTTTATCCAGACACTGACAAAGGAAATAACAGAACAATTAAACAACACGTTGGAACAGGCTCATTAAACAAATATGGCCACAGATGTTAGTAGCAATAGCTTCATTAAAACTGGGTTAAGTATCAGGCAGAGGGAGAGAAAGAAAATGGAGGGGTTGGAGGAGGCTGCGCAAGTGACAATGGGGGTGGAATGACATTTTGCAGGACAGGATGCTATCCAGCATGGGAAAGAGGGTATGAAATTATGTTTTGTTTATGATCCACCAGAGAGTCAGTCGGCGCCAGTGCTGGATTATGCTGAATCCCCCTCATACGAACAAAGACATTCTGGGTTCAAGTTTGAGTATTTTTCTAAGGGAAATAAATCACCTTGACTCAGCAATGAAGTGAGTAGCTCGTGCAGAATGCTGAGCAGATGATGAGGATCTGAGAGAGCTGGGGTTATGTGGTCTGGAGAAGAGGAGGCTCAGGGGGGACCTTATCTCTACTACCTGAAAGGAGGCTGTAGTGAGGCAGGGGTCGATCTCTTCCCCAGAATAACTATAGACAGGACAAGGGGAAATGGCCTCAAGTTGCACTATGGAAGGTTCAGGTTAGACATTACGGATAACTTCTATGTGGAAAGAGTAGTCCAGCATTGGACTGGCTGGAATCCAGCCCTGGTTGCCCAGGGAAGTGGGAGCCATCGTCTGTGCAGTGTTCAAAAAACGTGCACATGAGGCACTTGGGAACACGGTTTAGCAGGAAGGGTGTTGAAACTTGGACTCGATGATCTTAAAGGTCTTTTCCAATCATAATGATTCTATGATTCTGTAATCTTGTGCCCTTGCCTACCAAGGACTATGGGTGCTCCTACCAGCACTTGCCTGCAAACCTCCAGGATCCAAGGAATAAGTCACCTGCTTATTGGGGGGATCTGCTTGGGTACACAGGCAAGCTGGGAGGGAATATGGCCAGGCACACATGGTCCCAGATCCAAGGCAAGAACCAGCTAATACCGTGCGCTAAGTTTTCTGCTTGGGTACTAGGATTCTCACTGACATATTCATTGTCCTCTTGAGCAGTAAGCAACCAGCTATTTGCACAGGTTGTTTTCTCATTCCCCAGCAAGTCTATTTTCCTGCCTAAAGTAAGTGGCATTTCTAACAGGAGGGATCAGGTGAAGGAGGATTTCCAGGTTAAGAATATTCCCTGCCAGAATCTGCAAGCAGATGTCTTGAATGACTGTAGTCACCTGGGGGATCTCCTTCTGCCAGAAACAGCAAATCCGCCTCAGCCTGAGCCTTCACAGCTTGCTCAAATAAATACCTTGCAGGCTTCACAGGTTGTTGTGCCCAAGTCATGTTTGCAGGTGCAGTCCCTCATAATGACACTCTTCACCTGCACCTCTTGCTCACTCCATTTACTACCGTCCTATCATCCCACACAGTGCTCGGCTGCCGCTAAGGTACCCCAGCCCTTTCCAGACTATGCAGGATTCAAGCATGTGACACTGAATGTCTATGTGAAGCAGGAAAACTCTGACACAATTAGCTTGGAATTGTGTGATTGCTCAGCAAGCCTCAAAACACCCGAGTTGTACGTAAAATCCATGTGGGACGGCCTCGTGCTGTGGCGATCCCTCTAAAAGCAGGGGGTGCTTAGTAAATCGTCTGTGACAGGAGTGAAAGATGCTTTTTTAGAGCACCAAGAACAACCATGATTTGGCATCACAAAGGAGTTTTGTGCTCCCTCCCTCTATGAATTCTGCGAAGGGGCAAGGAAAAATGCAAGTAAAGTCACTAGAACTTGAGAGCGAGGCGGAGACAGGGAAACTGTGGAACAATTTCAACCCCACACAAGGTGCCTCCACGGCTGCCTTGGGAAGCAGGATGCATAGAAGTGCCTGAGCAGAGGCAGCTGCCGCACACTTGGCGCTCTGCCCTACAACCCTGTGGGGGCCTGCGGTTCCAGCAGCTTTTCCTCCCATCCTACTGGGAAATGAAGCCTGGAAATTAAATGATAAGAACCATTAAACAAATTCATCCATGGGAATCGGCCTCACCTCCAGCACTCAACTCGTTTACATCCTGCAAATCTCTAACCAGATCCTATAGACCACTCCTACAAACTAAACTACGTGCAGAGCCTGATATAACTTTGCCTTTAAAATGATATGCAGAGCAGAGTGGCTTTTTTAGAGCAAAAGACAAAAGAAGATGATGGGGGGCCTTACATAACCCCACACACCTGGAGCCTGCAGCGCAGCCGCTGCAGCAGAGGGCAGGGATGGCCCCAGCAAAGCCTGGAGACAGGCAGCCCTGCAAGCAGGGGAGCAACATTCATGCCAAGGTTTGTCACCATGAAGATGATTTGTCACTATGAAATGTGACACACGGCCAGTGAAGATCGCTGAGAAGGAAGCAGCAGAGTCTGAAGATCATGTTGTTAATTAAGAGATTAGAATACTGCAAACAGAAAGCACCAAGTTCATCAGGAGTCTGGTTCATTTGCAGCCTCTATTGATTTTAGTGGGATTACAGTAATATTCTGCTTTGAGAGGTGTTTAATCAGTTCTTTTGTTCAAATAAGGATTTTAGCACCGTTCTGCCCCTGCTCAAGTGCCTCTGCGCAGGACTGACCCTGCAGGCTGCTTTACACTGAACATCATCTTGGAGATGCAAACTAAACAGACCACGATCTCCTGGGTCTGGCTTTCTTATTAGTGAAGATGTGAACAACAAATTTAAAATCCAGGTTGAATCCAGTGTAATCTGCAGTTACTCCTGTACAGCTTTATGTCTACATTCTCAGTTACATGTCTAACCTCCCAGAAAGAGCCATGGCCCAGGCTTTGTACAGGAAAACTTCAGTCACGTTTTGTATGTAGATAAGAGGTACAGTAAAATCATTCCTGCAAACAACCTCTTATGCAGCAGGAGAACTGCAGGACCTGCCTGGGTAAGTGCTCTTGTCCACAGCAAATGCAAGGCAATGTGATTTAGCTTTCCCTTTCCTTTCACTGCGGGCTAAGCTTACACAGTTGTGAAGTTTGCATATAGGAAAGGCAGGGTTTGTGAGATCTGCAGGTAACACAGCCTGAACTGGCACAATAGAGGACTGATAAGTTCCTGCTAAGACAAAGACATAACCATGGAGTCAAAGTGGAATTTAAAAAGAAAATGATGCCTTACATTACACATTAGATAACACATCAGAGGAGAGGTTTTCTGCAGCAACTAATAGAGGAGGCTCCCTTGTGAAGTCCTGCTTGAGCACTAAGAGAATAACGTACTGAAGACAAAGTTAAAACTCATTTCAGCTTGGTGGTCTAAGACACATGCGAGACCCCTTAGGTGTATAACATGCTCTTTCTCCACCTTTCTTTCCAACTGTTCATATCCTGACCAAGAAAAACAGGCTATGGACAAGTGTAAGTGGACCATCATGGAGAGTACAGGTTGTTTTTCACTGGGCAGGGATTGCTATTCTGAGGTGTTTGATGACAATGTTATCCGACAAAATGTGATCCAAGTGTTCAAGCCTGGGAGTTTTAGCTTTTATCAGTATGGATCAATAATAGCCACACAATGTATCTAGAAAAAAGACATATGCACAAGTTAACCAGTGAAGTTGAGGTCTTTCTATCTTCAGGAGGAAGCTCAGGGGCTTCAGCATGTGCAGTTCACACAGTGGAAGGAGGAGAAAGGGGCAAGCATCACTCCACTCCCACTGTCTGACACTCTTATATCAGAGGTGTCTTCTTTGAAAACGCCAGCATTGCTCTTCTCTTGTGCAGCTGGTGTAGACAACAGATGGTATCAGAATGTGGTGGTTGGACTGAATGATGGTGGGCAAAGCTCTCCTTGCCCAAATCTGATGCAAGCGTCACACCAAACCCAAGAGTATCAGCGAACTAACAACCCAGACCTATCCCTTGTACTGCTCTGTGTATAGTGGAAATTTCCTGATGGCTTGAAGCCCTCTGGCACGTGTGGTCCTAGTGCTGAGGAAAACAAAGTGGGGAGAAAGGCAAGATAAGGCAAATATTAAGAAAAAGGAACAACTGTCACTGTCCTAACTGTTTATTTGGGTCTACTTTTGCACTTATTTCATCAAATGAATCATCTTTACTTGCTCCTTCTGCATGAATGATGTTTGTTGGGCTCTTTTCAATAACAGGTTAAACACCCCTTCAGTGAACTCAAGCCTGTAAGGTACTAGCAAGTGAAAGCTAGATCTAAATAAGTCCTAAAAATAAGAGTGTTTTGGGTTACAGCACATTTCACCATTTTTGAAAGAAATGAGAAATAATCTGATGAGATTTCTGCCAGAAGACACAGACACTTTCAATTTATATTTAGAAAAAATAAACATGTTGAGCTTTTCACCCAGCATATGACACACATATGAATCAATGGCACATGCTTTTGATCAGAGCTAAGATCTACGTCAGCCTTGCCTGGCTGCTTTGATGGTTTCACTTTCACTCCTAGCCGGATTTCTGGGGGATGATTTTATGTGTTCAGAAACATCTCCATGCTCCATGTTTAAATCCTATCATCTGTGATTCTTCTTTCCAGAAACAAAAAAGATTAAACCACTGCAAATGAGTATCTCAAAATGCTCCAAAAATGCATAAAGATTGGTATTAAGACTTAGTAACGTTGGCAACATATTGCTTCATGTTTCAATACGTTACTTTTTCAGAAGGCAACATCAAATGAGAATGATGCTTAATTGACATATATGTAAACTTTCAGTTTGCCTTGACCCAAGACTCACAGAAGATGAATCAGGAGCAATCCTAAGGCTAATTGTAGTAATTCCTGTCTATAACCTGGCCTCTAAAGTTCATTCTAATTTAGGTAGAGTCAGTGATCATTTTACGTTCCTTTTCTCTGTAACACATTGCTTATTATTAACGCTACATATCTGTGCCTATAGAAAACCACTATAAAGTGTGCTGTATATTTGAACCAGGCCACATATAACCATGGCGTGCACCTGGGGGATGAGTGTGGGAGCACTGAAGACTGAGCGGGTTTGTGGAGCTGTTACCACATCATGTGAGCAGGAAGCAGGGCCCTTGCTGCGGCAGTGTCCGAACCCCCCGAAACCTCTGCTGTGACGCTGAGAGAGAGAAAGAAGGAAGAACGTGGGGAGGTTTTTCCTTCAGCAGCCTCAGTGCTGTGGACAGGCTGTGTCAGAGAGGCACATGGCACAAAAGACCTTTTTTCTTTTTTTTTATAGAGTAAGAAACAACTGAAAGCAATACTCTCACTGGGAAAGAGACCTCATATCGCTGAAAGAAAACTCGCTCTGATTAGTTGGGATGACAATTATAAAAATTTACCTATTGAATATTTTCAGATTTTAGAAAACAAAAAAAATCAGCTTTATCACAGCCAGGTAAGGCAGCTAAGCTACTTAGGGCAGGGACACGTGTTCCTAGGCATTTGTGCAGCACCTAGAGCATTTTGGAGGCTTTTCTGCATGCTACGAAGCTGCAGCTTGGTGAGGAATGTGGCAGATTACTGTGGATTGCTCATTATTCCTTCATGTTTGTACATTGTAGAAGGGCACATGCGAGGAGAAGGGATGCTAGGCAAAGTAAAACAGCTTAAAATACTAACCTTCTAGTCACCATCTCAGCTGAAATCTTCATGAGAATGGAAACCTGTTGCAATATTGGTTTGCTGCAGCTTCAAGTCTTTCTTGTTCTATCTCTTCTAGTTTATTTCAAGTGTGTTTCTTGCACGATACTTTTCCAGAATGGATGAGTATCCTTATTATCTTGTTCTTTTTTGATTAAATCATCCCTTATAAAATATCCTATCAAAAAACCTTTAGGACAATAAGCGAGTGATATAGATTTATTTTGAACTTATTTTTTGTTATTGTTTTAACCAAACTAATTTCTATCAGTTGAAAGACACTGTACTGAACCAGAGCAGCAAATGATATTAAGTTAATTGCACACTGTAATAGCATTGGTTCATTCAAAATGTTCTATTGTTCCTTCGCTACCTGAATTTTCTCTTTTAATTTCTCAGAATGATGTTTTCCTCAAGGTATAGAAGTATTTTAAACTACCAACTCACACCACCAGAGGGCACTGAAATAAGGCTGATTTTACAGTTTCGCAACGTGAGGGAGCCATCTCTAAAAGAAAATCTCACATATATTGAAATCCTTTTGGAAAACGGAAAATATATTATCCTGTTTATTGACGTGCGTGGGGGGAACGAAAGTCTTGCATATAGATTATACCACTCCCTCACCCCACCCCTCAAAAACAGAATTTTTGAAAAGAAAGATTTTTAAAAACCGAAATATGACATTCTGACATGTGTAATTCCCTCTCCCTGCAGTCAGTAAGCCAGAGGAAATTGCTAACTTCTCCTCACAGCAATGTAGCATGGGCCAGTGTATTATTTCTTATTCTAAATTGCTGAGTGTTTATTTTTCTCCTCTTTAACTTCATCCCTTTGTTTCCATTTGCATTTGCATCTTTGCTCTTTTCGCTTTTTTTTTCAGTGTCCCCTTTCTGTTTCCTTTGTTCACCTATTTTGCATGTTCTTAAATTTTGGACCTTTCATTGAAATCTGAAATTGACTGTATGCACCTAAGCTTTCCAGAGCATTTGGGAATGCATTTAAAAAGTATAGTGAACTACCTACTCTCTACTAGCTCTGGAGAAAAAACATCAGAGAGCTGCTCCTCCTGTGAGTCCCTGAGACCAAAGCAGTCTATTTTATTTCAGGGTAATATCTGCCTGCATTAAAAAAGTATAAAACAGAACAGCTGCATTTGCTTAGGCTGATTTCTTCAGTAAGTTTAATTTACTGTAACTTTCGCCTTTAGTTTTGAACATCTGTAGATCTGCAACAATCGAATCTAACAGCTGATGATGCCTTGACTAGCTCTGGCATCAAACTTTTATCCAGAATCACCTCAAATTTTATATATTTGCCTCCTACCTTGCCCTCATACAAGCCCAGAAACTCTGCATAATGATGTATCCAAATGGATGAAGCTGATTTGTAATTGGGGCAGCACAGACAGGCAAGGAAATGGTTAGTTTAAAAAATACAGAATTTGGGAGGATGGATTAATTTTTAAAGCTGAGGCTGGACTTGTCATCTCATGTCATTTGCTTGCAGAGTGGCTTTCCACTTCAGGCCATTAACACACTTCTAAGAAAGCAGGAATTGTCATAATCAAGAAAAGGGGATTTTATTTTTTGCAGAATCAGTACTTGGATTATTCAGGTCAAATGAGGAAGAGAAGAAATGTCCCTCGAGAGTCATCCACTGTAGGAAGTTCAACGCTTTTTGCATTTAAACTCAGGGATACTGAGCTGAGAATAAGTCACTCTGGGAGTTCTCCAAAGTGGGAGTGTTTTTAGACCCCAAAGGACTGGAGTGTTTTCCCATATATGGAAAATACTACAAAAAATGAAACTTCCACAGCTTCAGCATGGTAACATTATGCTAATATAATTAAGAAGGCTCAAAGGACTGGCTGAGATTGCTCGCTTGCTTAAATCTAAGGACCAGTAATTTGTGGGCACAGTAGAAAATGGAAAACATAGTATACCAGCATTTCTTCTCATGCTTTTGCAGGGTTCCCAAAGCCTGATAAAATCAGTTGTATTTTATAAATATCAGTTATAGTAAGTGCTTGTGTAGACTGACAGTTTCTACTAGAAGATGGCTCATCAGTCAAAATGAAAGACAGAGGAGGATGATGACTGCCAGCTTTGCTCAGCGAAACTACAGCAGACTGTGCTCGGCTTCCGGAGGGGCTTAATGCCACTCACACTCTACTTAGGCTTCAGCAGACAGGCACAAAGTTTATTCCTTCCCTGTACGCACTGATCCCACCGCAATGCTGTGTCCACAGTACCCAGCACCAAGGGGAAAGCCTGGCACAAGGAGCAAAATTTGCTGCAACTCAGAGATGAACCTGACTCAAGTTCTGTGCCACATCTTGCTCTGGATTTGATTCCAGTTCAGCAGAATTCAATCAAAGGGTGTGAGATGAAGCCAGGAGAAAAGAGAAATGGGAGTAGAGACCCAGGGTGTAGCTGGAATTCTGCTATTTGATTTTTGAGCACTTGGCCTAAGATCAAAATGAAGACACAGTGCCTCTTCAGAGATACTGCAAGGCAAAACCACTACCAAACCCAGGCACCTCCTCAACTTTAATCTCCAGGCAGCAGCTAGTGATGGGCTCATGAGCAGCCTAGTGGCATCTGCAGTAACTAAGCCCTTTATTCTGTTCAGAGTACACTACCTACAGCGGCTCTGAAATACAAAACCTACCTTATTTGATTCAATAAAAGTGCTTATGAAAGGTCAGACTTGTCTTAGATGGTGCTTAAAGTGAGCACTCAAGGCCAGCTTTCCTTAGAAAATTGGTTGTGCTTTCTTCCTCTGGGGTGCAGTATTGGATAGTTAAAGTAGAATGACATCCTCTTAAAACACAATATAACAGATGTCCCTTCCAAGCAAATTTGACAGGATCTTCTTTTTATTATTTCTTAAGTCCTTTTAGAGAAGAAAGCTGTTAAGTCTATTAACAGCTTCTTAACTTGGAGCCCTCTATTCTCTTAAAGCTTTCCTGTAGCCTGGACATCTAGGACTGATTCAAGTAAAATATCTTTAATCTCCCAGAAGTCAGCCCAGGCCAGCAGCGGGCAGGAAGCGTTCACTGGAGCGAACGGAGAGGACAGAGGCACCACCACAGACATCATGTTAGAAGCAAAAAGATCATGGAGAGAGAAGGGAAGGGGAATTAACCAGCACACAGAGGCAAGGTTTACACACATGCTACAAACGTAATTTATTTCTGCCTCCAAGGAGTGCTCCTGGTGACTTCCCTAAGTGGTCCTGATCAAGGTAAGAAATGCCTGTCCTATAGCAGCCCATATGACTGCTCAAATAAACATGTCAATGAACAGGCATACAAATATTCAACACACAAAATCTCAATTCCTTTTTCACTGAGAAATCTAACTCATAAAAAAATATTCACATTTCTCCACCCAAGGTCTATCTAGCTTTGAAGTCCTGTTTTTAAAAGAAATAAATATAAATTGGGAGATTTTCCCAGCTTCTTCTCTTCATAAATACTATTTTAAGTCTATAAGAATGCTCTGCCTGTAGCTCTAATGAGGACGAGTTAGCTCAGATTTAAAGTTCTTTGCGTGAAATGCTATTTGGTGTTTAGGTCCCTTGGTATTGCTTATCCCTTCCCTTTTCCTGTTTGTCATGCAGGAGCTGCATCACTCAGAAGATTGATCCTAAAGATGACTTGAGCAGGAGTCTGCAGAACTGCATATTTAATATGCTCCTGCACTGTCACATCAGCTTCAGTCAACTTGGACAACCTGACTTTACTTTCCTCCCAAATCTCTTTCCTAGTCCCATCCTCACCTCTTTATTATGCAGTTTTTTCTTATTGTCATGGTGAATGATTTGACAGAGAAGGAATATGAGAAGAGCAAAACCACCTTTCTGCAGAACCCCTCCCATACACCCATTGCACCAGAATGACTTAATCGCCATTAAAAGTCAAATGGCAATAGACTTAAAGGAGAGAGGAAAAACGATCCATTTCAATGTTCATTCTACAACCACACATTTTTTTTTAGCAGGATGCATCTGATACTGTAGCTTTGGCCTCTACAGTAAAAAAGAATATCTGCTTGATATTTTTGAATAGCAGATAAGAGCAGGGAGCCTCAGCAGTTGTTATGTCAGATGGTCTTGTTTTCTACACCTCTGCAAGAGCAATAGCTTTTTTTCTAAATGTTTTCAGCTTCTTTCCATGCGTTTATGCTGCTGCAGTAAAGCACAAATAACTCAGATTCCCCCCCACACACCCCAAATTAGTTCCATAAACACTTCATTATTTAATTTTTTCCATGAGAAATTGCCCCGCTAACCGGAGTCCTAGACTGTAGTTTTGTAAAACTATCACAAAACCTAACAAAATAAATATTTCAATTATATTTATTATTCCAAATGCATAAAGAAGACAAACAATCCCTGCAGGGTTTGCAGCTCATATATTGGAATTTTTTTGGTATATAATTTCTGAGAATTTAGACTATTTTAATTATTCAAGTTATATCCAAAACAAAACAAATAAGATTAAAAAACAGTTTTGCTTTTCTAAATAAAATTACTAAAGGAATGGTTCACACTTCATGATTTAAAAAGTTGTCTCTTTCTAAAATATATTCAGACAATTAATTAGTGAAAATAAGGTACAAATATAGGAGTAAAAGTCACCAACAGAATAGATCCTTCTGCAAAGTTGGAATAAGGCAGCTAAGAAATGTGGGTCTCCTATTCTGCATTCTTGCTTCACTCTTGTTTGGTTCTATTTTCTCAGTTTAAGCAAACTCATCTTGAATTTGGGCCTTGGGTATAAAATACTGTACTGAGCTTTCTGGTTAACCTCTGTGGGCAAGCCTACTCTCACCAGAGGGAACAGGTTGTCCAGCTTCTTCTCATGCAGACAGAAAATCTTCGTTGGTGCAATAGAAAATGTTTGAGATTTGACAAACACATTATCTAAATTCATTACTAGAAGTCTATGAACTTCTAGACAACCACTCAGGAGAACTGCTCGAGCTTTGCTACAAAATTGTTCATAGCTAAGCATTATGCAACAATCTGTTAGTATCATTTTTTTTATTCATTTTTCATTTTCTTATTTCCTTTACTTATTATTGAAAATACAAGTTCTAGTAGCCACTTTAAGATTTATACATTCAGGTCGGCATCCTAAGAACCTGGAGAAACTTCCTAGCAACAGCTCCTGTCACTATGGTAATGTGTTGCGCCCAAGACTGACTGGAGACCTGTCACTACATAACAGGATCACATTTTTCTTTGTAGTTACAAGAGATTTCCTCTGTAGAGCACAGATGCGATATGTAGCTCTCAACTGGAGAAAAAAAAAAAAAAAGACTTCTGTAAGTTATAACAGAAAGTATATAAAATAATGTGCAGTAATGTGTCTGTAAGAGAGGGAAGGAAAAAGTATGGAACAGATTTGCCTGAGGTCCCAGAATTTCTAAGGCCAAAGCTGCTTTAGGACTCACATGATGTGTGGCTGTTTTTTCAATAGATTTTGGATTGAGAACCCAAAGAAAAAGGAGTTTTAATCGTGTTCAGCCACATGGCCCAGCCTGCTTACAGCATATGCTAATTTAAATGCTTGGATTTCATACAGTTGGTTTCTCCTTCAGAGTAATGAGATTTTGTAGCTATTACAAAGATGTTGCAAATGCTCCACCTGCCCCAACCAGCATATATTTTCCCAGGTTTTGTATTCTACATTTAGGAACATTTTAATTGCTATTCTTCTATAGTGCCAATAAGAGCCATATGTCTTTCCTTAGTTGTAAATGACAGCCTTAATTTTCACCTGTCCTTGCTTAAATCCCATGGTGAAGAGGAAAGGGAAAGCAAGGAGGAAGGAGATCTATCTTATAAAGATGCTAAGAAACAAAAATTGATAATTAGATGTAGATCACAGTTAGCACTCAAATGCCGCATCTTGACAACAACCACTGCACAAACAAAAGTATCTGCTGGACTCCACTACTTAGCAGAGCTGAGAACTAGCCTAAATACCAAACCATGTAGAGAGCTGTGAATTTGCATTTAAAGTTCAAAGTGTAGCCACATTTTGAATATCTATTAGGGGAAGTCTGTTACTAGGTAAAAGAATTGTTTTTGACAGGAAGGAGGCAGCTTAATTTCATCAAGGCTTGACAAAAGGTAGTTCCAGGACATGTTACACAGAAGGGCTCACTCTCTCCTTGCTGGGTTTCTGTTTGCCCAGCACAGATGGATCCCACATAGTGACCAACATCCATGTTCCACAGAACAACATTATGTTAAAAACTCCGCAGTGTCAAGCACACTTAGTGGAAACATTATCTCTCCCCATTAATGTCATCCTTGCACGTCCTATATCACCTCAATTTATTTGTGACATTGCTAAACCACTACTAAAGGAAATAATTCTGCTTTTCTAATACACTGGAAAGTAACTGAAGTCTTATGTACATTTTCATATGAGATGTACATGAATTTGAGAGGCACTTTGGACCTCAGGCCTCTCACCCACACCTCAGGTATATGTTTTCAGGTACCAGGCTAGACTTACTGAAGTCTAGATATTGAGCTTACTAATAACATGAATGATGCGTTAGTCACTCCCCTGGCACTGGGATGTGTGATATCAGGGTTCCTATTACCATGACCCAAGCAAGATCCTTCCACAAGGAAAATATTTAAACTCTGGGATTCAGCAAGAGGACCAGGTTAATATGTTACCCCCAAGAATGCCTCCACAAGCTGCAGCACACCGATCCTCTAGACACCAAGCAGCTTCTCCCTCTTCCCTAGCCAGGCAGAGCTCCTGGCTGAGGAACACAGTCAGAACTGCCCAGCCTTCACCTCTTATGTGGCATCTCTTCTTTAGAAGATCCTACTCAGA
This sequence comes from Crypturellus tataupa, assembly GCA_034781795.1. Classification (NCBI taxonomy): domain Eukaryota; kingdom Metazoa; phylum Chordata; class Aves; order Tinamiformes; family Tinamidae; genus Crypturellus; species Crypturellus tataupa. The sequence goes on from JAWLRI010000673.1 coordinate 2,038,716, forward strand.
ACCTTCTCTGTCTGGGAACTCTTCCTTCACTGACCAAAAAGATGAAACGCACCTAGATCTAAGTTGTTTCTGGCATCTCTTGGCATCTCTTCTGAGGTTCTTCTCTCATTCCAGAGCTCTCAGTTCCCTCATGCCACTAACATCTCAGCTGAACCCCTTCAGGTGATTCTGGACTGAACACAATTTGAGGCAGCAAGGAGATAAATCCACCATAATAATCAGTAGGTGATGGTTTATAAGGAGCAAAATTTAAACCATTTTTTCAACAAGCTCTATCTACCTCTATGATTTCATTTCCTCTTTGCTCCACAGTGAGATTCGGGTCTATACAGTCTTTGAGACCATCGAAGGGATCTCCCATCTGTGACTGACCTGTATGGCAATTAAGGTCAGATAGTACCTTAAGTTACAATTTCCTATTCAAACACATAGGGATATTGTTACTTACTTATTTACCTACATAGAGCCATCCACTTACAGTGTAAGTTTCCTTAAATTGTCTCCTATCTTTTGCTGATATCTAACCTCAGTGAAAGACCTATTTTATATTCTTCAGGAGATCATCTTTTGCTGATACTGAGGCGAGAACCGTTTTGCAGAAGATTAATCTCCTTTTTCTTTTGACCTTAGAAAAGGGCAAACGTATATATGATTTATTTAAATTTCTGCACACTTCCCTGAAACTAATAAAAAAATATATGTTATAAAACTTAGGGGAAAATCTAAGTTATTTTCAAACTAGTGGCTGATATTTTTTTTTTAATGTATTGGAAATTCCATAAGTTATACATCTGTTAGTGTCCTTTAAAGCAATTATTTTTCCGTGTGCAGTTTTCTGGCAGACTTTATGTTGCTTTTATTACTCTGCATAACATTCTTTAGCAGTATCTGTTCCAAGTATCCACTATTTAATTAAAAATAATAATAATTAACTAAAGAAACCTCCTGTTTTCTGAAACCTCAGTAAAGAGCAGAAAGATAAAAACAGAGACAACTAAATCCATGTAAACAGATTTTATCCTGACAGTATCTGACAATCTGAAGTTCAGTACCTCAGTCTTTGCATCAGGAGCACCTCGTTAACCTTAAATATAACCCTGCATTATCAAGCGTCTTGAATGAGTTCTGAGGGCTGCCTGCCAGCCATCGCACAGGGCCGTACAGAGCTGCTCCCCCAAAGAGGGGGAGGTGAAGGAAGGAGAGACCTAATGGGGAGCACTTGCACTCACCTGATTCTCGAGCATAGGATTAATACCAGGACTTCTCTTAAAAACCGTAAACTAGTTAGTCCATAATATGCACATGTATAAGGTCAATAGTAAAAGTATGACTGCACTGGCATAGTCATTGCATGGATAGCTTGTACCAATTCAAAGAACTTTATAAAGTCAATGATTCAGTCATTTTTGGCACAATAGATAAAAATATCCCCTGTCTAACTTTTATAGCCTGCCAGTAAATGACATTTCTATTGATCTTCAGTCTGCAATGGTTTCTGAGTAGTTATGGCCTTCCACATTATTGATCTGCATACCAAATGTTGTCAAAGTGGATTTTAACACAACTGACTGTAGCAACTGCTGCTTCTCAACTTGTGTTGTTAGTTTCCTAAGTAGAAGGCTGGATTCTGTTTTTGCTGAGAGCACTCAGAGGGCTTTAGCTTTCATTAGAGTAGTTGATTTCTCTTTAAATTCAGCAAGGGCATGAGAAAGTATTCAATACAGAAATAGGAAATGGGTTATCTCTGCTCAATTTTGCTGTATCTTACTCTGTACGTCCATTTGAAAACTGAGTACAAGAGGTCTAAAGCCAAAGGGACCATTAACCAAAACTCAGTAATATATGTTTGACTAAGCATATCTTCCACATAATTAATTATGTAATTTTATCCATCATCCTATAAGATCTACAAATGAAGAATGCTGTATAAGAAATATTGCAATTATAGACAAATTCCAGTAAATAAAAAAAAAAAAAATTAAGTGAACTGAAATGTTGTTGATGTCTCCCTCTTAACTCATCTAGAATTTTAATTTAATTTCTCCAGAGTGCAATATGGACCAGATATGGATCCACTCTGGATCCATCAGATATGGATCATGAGTGGGGTCTATGGCTAACAGAATAATACAAATATTAAGGAACTGTATTAATAATAATTTGGATTAGTACAAACTGAATAATAGCTAATCATTTTTTCTGTTCTTTTTTCATGGTATTCCATCAAATTTTCTAGAAATTTTGAGGATTTTTTTCAAACCTTCACTGTTCCTTGTTGTCTAGTATTAATAAACAATATTTATTTTCATTTCTGTGTATTATTATAAGCTTAATAGACAAATGAAAATTTTCTTTTAGAAGGTACAGAGGTTGATTTCATGTCTGATTTTATCAGCAAGTCTACAGATATTAGTCCATTTTCTAGCTATGCCTCTAAATTTTTCTCCTGTGTAACTCATTTTAGAGTAGTAGCAGATATTCCATGTAGCCCTAATCCTAGAGAATTATTTGCTACTTATTTTCTATTATTTCCCTCCCTTGAGTTACACCGATGGAATACTCACGCTGTAAGAGGTGGTTTAGCATCCCTATATTTTTCTCAGGGCTCATTCATTTTATTATATCCCTGATTTGCAAACAGGGAAGAGTTAGATTGTTCCATCCTGAGTCATGAATGTCATTAGAGTTATATATCCTAATAAATAATGCTTTGCTGAGAACTAACAAGAAGAACAAGAAGCTCATTGAATTTTTTCAGCTTTTTTTATAGTTTAAGAGTTTTTACCCAAGACACCTGCATTTTATAGTATTTTTTTCAGAAGAATGTCAGGGGAGAAAGACAAATAAAACTAAAATATGAAATTTAAAAGTTATGTATACTTTAATTCTCCACTTCAGTGATTCTAAGCAAATTTAAACTTTGGCATGATTTACAGCATTGCTATCAGCTTGTAATGATCTGTGAGGATGTCTTGGTACTTTATAACAGGCAATACGTCTCGAGTTAGAAAGATTTAGCAAAGTCAGGTAGAATACAATAGCACCTAGGTATTAATCCTGCTAAGAAAAATAAACATACTGTGTATTGTATTACTATTATTGTGGTTTACAGAATAGAAACTAAACCCAAGCAAAGCTATCAAAATACATGAATAAAAGACTGTAGTCTTAAACCACTCCTCAGCACCACCGTAATTATAGCAAGCTGAGACTGGTGAAAAGGAACCTGAGAAACTCCAGCGAGCAGCTCAGGCAGCAAACGCCAGGCAGTGCTCTGCAAACCCCTCAATCAGCCCCAAGCGCCTGTGCGGATCTCCAGCTGCCTTCAGGGGCTGCTCAGGCTGTGCAGGCTCCCTGCTCGCCGCGTGGAGGGGCAGAAACGTCCCGTATCACTCATCGAGAGCAAACTGCTTCAAACAGGCGAGCAGCACTGGCAAACTCCTCGGCATTATCTACACACAGGGACCACGGCCTTTGACTTCAGTGGAACTAAGCCAATTTACACTAGCTGAGGATTTGGTCTGATATGGCTTTTATAAAGCTAGAAAAGGAGAAAAGCACAGCCTCTTCCAGATTGTGTTCACGGAACAGCATGAGGAAAAGGCGCAGGCACCTCCTTCAGCACAGTCTGCATGGCGGCCTTGTCACCCAAGTGGTAGGAGAGGATAATGTTGTTCCAAACCCGGCGCTCTGGTGAAGCCACCTCCTGCCCACCACCATACGGAACACAACACCAGTGACACGGTGGAGAGCATTTAGTGTTTGCCACCAGGCAGAATGTTATCAAAAACTGGTTGCGTGGCCACAGGTGAGTACCTGTCAGGATGTCCCCGTCACAGCCCTGTCTTGTTTTAGGATGTTACATTGTGACTATTCTATGTGGTGCTTCCAATAAACACTCCTCAGTGTCTGGGTTTGCCCCTAGGCCTTGCAGAAGTGTTCAGCTTCCCAAAAAGCATCAGCTGAGACACCTCTGTGGTCGGAGGGACATGCATTCCCCATGCTGGTGGCTGGGGCAGCTTCTCGCCAGGTGCTTCCTTTCCCAAGTCAGGTATTGGGAACGGGTCACTTTACGGTGAAATTAACTGCTTCCTTATCTCTTTAATCAAACTGGTTTCCTTTATGTAAGACCTACTGCTTTGCTTTTTGGCTGCTGTAACTCTACACTGCAGAATTCAAAACTACCAAAAAGAAAGTGTCCTCAGGCCTCAATACAGAAAGTAAAAATACACTGTAGAATCAGAGGGATCCATTTCTTTTGTACTACAGGTCAAGGTGATTGATCATTTATTTGCATACTTTTTCTTCTTTTTTTTCTTTTTCTTTTCCTTTTATTTTTTTGTGGTCATAATTATTGCAGTTCAGCCACACCTCTTTTCAGAGTTTTCTTTGTCTCCTTTTAAATTCAGGGACTGCACTCATCTTGCCTCAAGTCCTGAGGAAAAAAAAAAAAACTCACTTCCTATGCTGGAAGGATTCTCCTGTTTCACTCAAAATGCACCTTAAATCTTGCCTCTTCTGAAGAGAAGAGAAGAGAAGAGAAGAGAAGAGAAGAGAAGAGAAGAGAAGAGAAGAGAAGAGAAGAGAAGAGAAGAG
>JAWLRI010000673.1:2043411-2054015 GCA_034781795.1 Crypturellus tataupa
GAAAAGAAAAGAAAAGAAAAGAAAAGAAAAGAAAAGAAAAGAAAAGAAAAGAAAAGAAAAGAAAAGAAAAGAAAATTGTCTTTTGTTATGTAAAAACTTAACTAGCTTTTAGTGAGATCAGACTGCCATTTTCACGCAAAACATGATTCCTCAGAAGGACTGTATTGCTCTGAGTTTCACACCTTGCAACTGGAAGTGGTCATGATGAGAATATTAGTACCAGCTAAATCATTTTTTCACTGTCTTATGTGTTTCCCGACAACATGTATGACTTTTCTGATGCACTATCTGGGTAAACCCAGCGTAGTTGCAGTCACCAAAATAAACACACACTGTGATGCCTCTTTGATGCTTTGAAGCTTCCTTTATTACTGTTCTCCTCTTTATCCAGGTGTACCTCTTTGTTTCATGTCTGCAGGAAACATAACACTTAACCTCATGAAAGGCTCCCATATTGCATCTCCTGCCTGGAGATGGAAGACTATTCTGGCTCTTTAGTTTCAGGTCCCATAGCCAGTCAGTGTTCCTTGGGCAGGCTGGCAACACCCTTTCCAACAGGAACCTCCAGAGCTTAAAAATTCATGAATCTCAAATTCATTTCCAATATGCTGGGTTTTCTTCCTTCAGGTTTTCAATAAAAATGCACCATACAGCTTCAGCAAATTTGTTAATAGCAGTGTATGGAACACGTTATATTGAAAATCGCAGTAAATGCAGATGAGAAAATATTTTTATGTTCAACGGAAATAAAGAGGAGAAGCAATGCAGGAAGGAGAATATGGTAGAAGAAAGTAAGGGGGGATATTGCTTTAGTTATGAATAGAAGGCAAACTCAATAACTTTTACGATTAAATTATTTTTCCATTAACTTCTTATCTATACAGCGTTTCCTTGTATAATGCAGTTTCACTTAATGATTTGATCTCTCCTTCCAGGCTCTTTTCTGATTTCTGGCATCTTAACATTGTTTTCACTCAAAATGCTTAGAGTCAGATATGCTGGGTATGGATATGACATCAATGACGTCAATTGTATCTGTTTCACACTCAAAACAACCTCCTTCTTTTTTTCTCCCCATCTAGAGCTCTCCCTTCATTCTTGACACTCTTGCATGAACCTCTTGCTCTTCCATCTGGCAACCTAAGACTCTCCAAAGACTCCCTTCTGACCACCCTTTCTGTAAGAAAGATCTTGATCGAGCAAAGTAAAAATATATGCACAACATACCATGAATAAAACAGAATACATGAAGTTAAATGTCTAAACCTGTTTCCACTGAATCAGCATGTAGAATACTGTGTCAATAATTAGGACGTTATCTCATAGATACTTGTATTATTCTACAAGATTCAAATGCTGAAATTGCTTTTGTGAAAATCTGACCTTAATCTCAAATCTTCAAGTTCCATTTATCAGATATCCAAAAAAGAATGTTGTTCTAATTAATGGTAGTGTCACTTTGTAGGTAGTTTTCTTCACAAGAATCTTTAGCTCTCTGTTTTTCATGGGGTGAGTAAAAGAGATGAATTAAAATGTTAAAATGATTAGATTCATAAGAATTATACAAAACTGCCAGACTGAAACAACTAGCAGTTTTTTACCTCTTCTGACATATTTTAACTATATAGTCTAATTATATGTCTCATTCAATTTACTAAAGTCCATATTCTCCTAAGACAAATCGAATAATTAAATTATTATTATGTTGGTGAAGAATGAGGAATTGCACTTAAAAACAATGTTAACCCTACACTTAAAAACAATGTTAACACTACATATTTACTAATTCTTTATTAGCCTAACTCCATAATGAGAGAGACCCAAAGTCACGCTAAGAGTTAAAATGTGCGTGTTAAGCACAGCTCACAGCGCAGTGAAGCTGCATCATTCCCCTGGGAAGAGCAGGAATGCAAGGGAGCCCCTTCTGCCCTGGCTGTGAAAGGACTGCAATTCTACCTGGCATTTTCATTAGCTGCCCAAGGCAGGGGAAACTCCGAGCCATTCTCTCCTCTCCTCATGTGTGAAAAAAAGAGTTTAGCTCCAAGCGACCACCTGAAGATATGCCTCCTAGGAAAGGTACTTTCCCTTCATTAAAGTTCGCAGAAAGGAATAGCTATCAATTCTTTTCTGACCCTTGAGAAAATCATTAATTTGGTCAGCTTTTAAAAGAAAATCAACTGTGTCTTTGTAATGAAATAATAAATAGAAATATCCTCATGCTAAAATATTAACCTGTTGTTAGACATTCCTTAAAAAAACTATATATAGGTTATAGTATATATATATATAGTTTATAGTGTATATAAAGAAAACATAATAGTTTGCTCTGATTGATAGAATTCAGTCTCCATCATCTGCAAAAAAAGCAACAACCACCAAAGATTCCAGAAAAGCTTGTGAGAGCACAGAGGAGGTTCCATCTACAAATACTGAGTATTAATCTTAGATCTTAACCTATAAAATAATCTACTAGTATCAAGTAGGAAGTTTAAATACTTTCCAATTTCCCTCTTAACAGGATTATCTATCAAGATTACATTTTATCTGTCATTATTCACTCTGGTGATGAAATTGCCTTTTTCTCCTATCATAAATGACCTGCAAATATCCAGGCTGGTCAGTGGTAGTGGTCATTTCAGTGTGTGCAGATGGCAGCAATGTCTGGAAGCAGAAAATTCACTGCCAAATCTCTTGAGAGTAGCATATTAAAATGTTGTCTTTATGGAGGGTTGATGTGGATGTGGTAGGCCTGCTTACCATTTAAATAAGTGTTGACATACTTAAGTTTTGAAATATATCAACATTTAATTTATAAATGACAGTAGAGAACACGAGTGTACCACCACACATTAAGGCTGTGGAAAATAAGCAACAGTTAATGCCCCATGTGTAGAAACAGCTTATTGTTCCTGTAGCTGCTCCTTGAATTGAGCTGTTTTTCTAAACATCTTAACCATAAAAATAGTACTCCTGCAATAAAAATGTGGGTATGAGTATTTGAAAAGCCTAGTCATTAGCCCAAAATAAAGTCTGGCTCTATTCTTTCACTTATTTTCTTAATATAATATAGAATTCACTAAATAAATGAACAATTAGTATTTTATCTTTAAAAAATAAAAGATAATCAAGATAGGTTATCGGTGACAATAAATCCTGTGTAATCTGTGTATCTCGGTGTAAATACTGTGTATCTCGGTTAGCTCAGATATATCTGTGGATCAAACCTCTGCTATAGTTATTTACAGTCCTGTAAATAAAATCAAAATACAGCATTGGAGGGTCTAGGCAGCTGAACAAAACTGTGACTACAGAAAGACCCTGCCTATTTGTGAGAGATGGTTCACAGTTTAAGTGCTAATTCTGATAGGACACTTCCATCCCAGGAAATTGTAAGTCAGACTGATATTCTGAGTTTTTGGCAGGGGATTGTGTGTGTCTGTATCAGGGAAGCTACAATTAAATCATAATGAATAATTAGCAGCACACTAGGAAAGCACAGAATATTCTTTTCTGGTGATACAGTATTTTTCCAACTCTTCTCGTCATATAGACTCAGAATCCATTAGAGAAGCTGGACCAATAAAGCCGAATCATTCATCACTAAGGAAAGCTTTGGATTTGACCATCAAAATTTGATGGGATTTAGGTTGTTACTGTCCTATGACCTTGCAACGATTTCTTAGGAATTGTGAAATATGACACAGTACTTTGTACAGAATCCCATCAAAGGGAGCAATTTCATCTCAGTAATCCCAGTACATTCCTCTGCTTCCAGGTGCTTGGGCATTTTTTCTGTTGAGTACCTTTCTAAATTTTTCTCTTAATCTCTTAAGATTGGGTCATTACCTGTTTCTCATTTGAGCCTTCCAAATTCTTCTTTGAAAACTTGAAGGTCTTGACTTATATTCACTTCAGAGCCCTGTTCAGACAGTCCCTTACTGTCATGATTTGCTGTTATTGGAAGACACGCCTGGGCAGCTCCCGTCTGCGCTTCCTTTACACATTTAGCAATCACTTAACAATGGCATTATCATTCTCTGAAATGGATCTGGTGCTTTACAGAGTGCAATGGGACTTCCAATGACCACAGATCCAGGAACAACCTTGGAAATCTAACTACTGGAAGTCTTCCTCTTTCAGGTGATCACCTCCATTCCACTCAGTGTTTCACAAACAGAAACATCTAGAGGAAAGTGCTACAAAAAGAACTTTAATTCTGCATGCACTTATACTGGTTAAAATCATAGGATTCATTTCAAAACAGATGTAAAGTATGTCATTGTTGTCCATTTTTAAAACAGTATTTCACCAGTGTGTTCCTTATTCTTCTTATCCAACTTCCTCTGCAAAGCCAGTGTAAGGAATTTTGGGTGATGCACTTAATTTTATCAAATAATTGATTAATTTGCTGAAATGAGTGAATAGATATCATGAAGCTCTTATAATCTCGCTTTTCTTCCATGTATACAATTCCCTTCACCTTTCTCCCATGTCCTTGTTGCTCAGCACATCTCTTACAAACTAATCTCATTCAGTCCTCCTGGCATTTGCTGCTCTTTATTGACAAACTCTTTTCCTTCATGCACACGTACCAGAGCATTACACAGTACAAGTCACTGTCATCAAGTTCATAACAAATCAACAACTCAATGATATTTATTTTTACCCTAAAAGGCTCAAGTGAGGATATCTTGCTGCTGAGGCAATACGGAAGGTCACACACAAATACAAAAAGTAGGAGTTGAACACAGTCCTGTGGTTTTTTTACACAACTGATGCTGCCAAAACATTTTGCTTGAATGAATAACTTAAAGCCTATGGCTGAGCTATTTTCAGGAGTAATATTCATATTTAGTGATTTTATTCCAGCCTATGCTGTTCTTAATTTATGTGGTTTTATTGTCATGGTTGTCCAGTAACTTTACAGTGTATTTATTTTATAGTAATTTTTGCTACCTTGACAAATTTAGGGTTTGTTTTCATTTCTACAAGGAAGAAGTGCTACTACAGGGATGCATTTAATGCAGGATTCTTTTCTATTCTATCAGAATTCTTGATTTAAGATATTGTATGCATCCTAGTTTGTTAATGTCATCCACGCTTAATGCTTATTTATTTTTTACATTCTGTATAAGGCAACTAGGCAAGTTGTATGCCTGTTGGATCACCTGGAATAATACTTTATACTTGAACTAACTTCACATCTCAGTGTTTCCAAACAAAAAATGGGTTTTCTTCCTTTAGGTCAAGTCAAAGTAAAGGGCTTTGGATTGTCAGAATTTCAGTGCTCAACCGCATACGGCAGCTATGCTGGTCTTGTCTTCTTTGTAAACCAAAGCAACCTTGAGTTTCCTGAACTATATATCAATTTACGTGCAAATGTGCAGTCTCCCCACAGTATTTTCACACTGCTGCCTGGGAGCCCTCCTAGCAGTTAAGGCCTAGCAATTAAGGCACAATCCAGACAAAAGTCAGGTCTTGTGGACTGTGTTACTCTGTGCCAGCTCCTCACAGACACATGGTTTAAATGTGGCTTTGGGGATTGCTAAGCATGGCTTTCTGTAGAGTTCTTTGGAGGATGTGGCCTCCAACTGTGGAGAAGTGGCAAGAACATGAAAACTTGGACTTCATCAGCCCATATGGCCTGTAGAGATACTCTGGGAGGACTGCAATAGAAAAGCAGCCAAGGATCCTCTAACATGCCCAGATAAAACATGGTGACATGATCAAATCTTCTCAGGAAAATCTTGGCAGATACAGAAATAGTCTTCCAAATCAGGAGCAGTTCTTTCTTCCAGTGTTTGTTCTGCTTTTCTCATGTGCGCTGCGTAACTTGCCAAACGCCCTCCAACCACTATGCAAGGAAGTGAATTACGGACGTTCCTGCTGCGCTGCCAGCTCCCTCAGAGACAGCACAAGTGTCAACACAGCACCAGCACCTTGGCTGCAACTTCAGAGACTGGCTGCATTGCTGGGCAACTGAAGAGGAGGTTTTCAATGTCTACAAGTATTAGTCTAAAAGCCATTTTTAATATAATTTCTATAGGACTATGATAAAACTAATTTTTGAGTAATAACTTGTCTAAAATTAAGCACTGCCCTACCACAAAAGGGGAAGGTGGCAGGGTGAAAAATGAAATATCTGAGATGTGGTAGATGAAGAATGATTTAAAAAAGTATAATTTTCATAATAAGTGGCAAGGAATAAGACTAGAATTAATTCACAGAAAACAAAGATGAATTAAAATATCTTAGCTAAATACAGAAAAATTAGTCGTTCTTGGAAAAATACCTACCCATGCAAACCAGCTGAGAATGACAAGAAAAAATGTTTTCTGGGTTCTTTATGTAGACTCTATGCTAAAAGAATGATAATAGAGTCTGTATCTTCTGAACATTTTTATAATCTTTCCAATAACTTACCGAACACTATTTAAATGTAGATTGCCTTTTTACAGTGTGACTTCTGAACAAAGAAAAGTTATTGGCCTTTTGATACCATAGGATTTCACTACAGGGACAAGCCTATCAAAGCAACTTGTCATTATTTCATGAGCTTCTTCCTCCCAACATAAATGTCATCAAGAAATAGCGATGTAATATACTTTATATTTTAATCATGCCATCTAATTACAAAGAAAAGTAAATCACTTAAAAAACACATGCAAAATGTCTTCACAACTGTATAACAAAAAAGAATAATTAGCCATAAAATAGGATAGTGCCATTTTGACAGGCTAATGGAGAATATGGGACTCAGGGAATGCTCTCCCATTGGAATGCATGATAACTGCAGAATATTGCTAAGTTGTTAGAAGATATTCAGATAATTTGAATCTGAATAATCTGAAAATTCGTTATTTAAATTTAATCAAACAACAACTCTGAAGCTGCTTTTGACCCAAATTCAGATGCATTCTTTGAAACAGATTTCCCTTGTGATTATATCAGCCTATGTGTTAAGTGCAGTAATCCCTGTGCAGTGCTGCTGATTTACACCAGTGAATGCGTAAGAACAAAGCTCCACTTCTGAAATGGCCAAATGTGTCTTGAGGAAACTCTAAATGAGCTTTATGGAGACCACAAACACAGCCCAGGCATTAGGGAAACACCAATGGGCATTTTAAAAGCAGAATTTCAAATTCAATATTAACATAAATTCTTCCATGCTAAGCTCCACTTTCAGGTGAGATAAGTTGGACACCTTCATTTTTACTATTAAAAAACTGTCACGAAAATTTATTATCTTCATACTTAGGAACCTTTTCATTTGCTCCTATTTCAGTTCATTCTCCTTGATTACTGGTGACCAGTTTTGCTTATGGTGACCTAAACTTGGCCTTAGTGCCTTGTATTTGTGTACTAATTATTCCCTAAGCTATAGGAAATGTTGCATCTGATACATATTATGCTAGCTTTTGTCTGTTTCACAGTCATCTTTAAACATTACAATCCTTTTTTTATCATCTCAAACTGTCAAATTCTAAAATTTTTGCCATCAAACTGTCATCCAGTTCTATCAGCACTGACTTTTTGTGCCGCTTTTCCATAAGAAAATATTAAATCAGAACAAACCAAAAAAATACAACTCATCAAGAAAAGCATGAATACTGATTTACCGCTTTAACTGTCTACTTCTCCTAAGCAACATTTTAGCCAGAAATTATTATGGTAGTGTTGTATTTATTTTACTGCTAACTTTATAGGTATCTCAAAGTCACTCGGGTCCTACATATCATTTCATGTCTTTCTTTCTTTCTTTCTTTTCTTTTTTAAAGTTTCAAATGAACTGATTGAAGATTTGAAAAAAAAAAAAAAAAAAAAGTGAGTCATCTTAACTTAGTAAATACATTTCTGCATCTTGAAACTTCAAAGTAAATGGTGAAGGTCTAGGCTCCAGGAGCCTGGTGAGCACTGCAGGCCTTATTGCAGCAAACCACGCCACACTTATTTCCAATGCAAACAACAAGCTCATATGCACTGCCTCGGAAACACGGTTATAGCAAGTGACTTTGTGGACACATGCACAATATGTCAATGACACATGCCAAAACTGGCTGCAGTAGCAGATGCAGGAGAGGGAAAACCAGTGCAAAGGAAATCAAAAGGTAGCCAAACACCACACAAGAGCCGGGCATGACAAGAATGATGGATAGATATCAAAAACGACAGTTTTAAATGGCTCCACATATAAAGAGATTTCATCAGCAGCAGTTTGTGGTCCTCTTGGATATTTTGCCTGTTTTGTAGGCAAAAAAGAACAAAACACACAAAACACTGAAAACTTTTCAGTAGTTAGGAATGAGAGGCCTGTATTGATTTCTGTGCCACAACTACTGCTCTGAAGGACTGTATTTAGAAAATAGTAAATAACCTGACAAGTTTTTTTTTTTTTAATGGGAGATAAGGATTATATACGGACTTTCCCTTTGCATTTTATATTTTTCCAGTGAAAGGACAATTTACAGAAATTTTGTTAAAACTGTTCACTGCAATATTTATATGTCACTCCAACACATGCAGTAGTCAGGTATTTGAAGTAACTCTCAGATAGATGAAATAAAAACACAATCTTACACCAATAACTTGTGTAGATTATTGGTATAGTCCTTGTAATTAACTCCTGCTTATCACACATGGATCTCAAACCCAAATGTAAACTGACATTCCCTTCAGCTAAGTATGTAGTGTAAATTACTGACATCATTCCATATAAACATCATAATTTAGGATACACACACCAGTTAGTTAACCTAATGGGATTAAGAAACATATCTTTAACCCTTCTTGTGCTTTACCAGTCTGTCTCTCTTCAGCGTGTCAGTTGGCACAGCTCCCAAATGCAATTTATCATGTACCTGAGAAGATGCCACAGAAACAAACAGGAAAATCTAAGCAAACAAAAGGCAAAAGTTTGTTATCACAAAGGTTCATTATTTGTCCAGTCACAGACCATCAAAATTATGCAGTAAAGATCAAGATGGATTTTCTCCAGAACCAAGGCATAGGAGACCGGCATAATTTGCATCATACACTGATGCAAATGGTGTACACGGAATTTCTGGAACATACTATTCACGGTGGGCATGAGGCTGCTGTTGAGGGAGCATGCGAAAATTGCCTGTTTGTGAACGAATGAAGGAGAATTTTCTGAGCTGATGTCTGAGGAGCAGGAGTGGAATGGAGGAGTTCTGTATCCGTCAAGGAGATCTTATGAAAAACAGTCTGAATTAGTAGGGTTTTGTGTAGGACCGTAACTGGAATTGCCTATTTGTAGTGAAGGGAAGAATACTAAATGGACATTGTCCTGAGACCAGATTAAATCAAACAGAAAGAAACAAACAAATCACAGCCACTTGCATATATGCTTGCATAAATAAGATATGTAGAGCAGTGGTAACTGAAAAGTGAATCTGACTCACTTGGATCTTCCTTTTTTCTGTCAAACCTATAAGATTGGTGGTGTTCAGAAATGCCCCATTTTTCTAGTGATTCAGCATAAAACATGTCTTTTGTCACATTTTATGCTGTTTCTGCCTCTACAAGGTGAATCAACTTGATTATTAAATATAAAAACTAGTAATGTAAATGTATCATGCATTAGCAACCAATTATAAACTATGTTTGCATTCTTCCATACATACTGCCTATCAACTGGTATAAATACCCAGATTAGATCAAATGACATCTTTCCTCCAAAATAAAAAAGCAGTTCAGCTAATCCAACCCAAAATGCTGTGTTCCCTCCTCAAATCTCCATGACTCTTCACCAGCTCAGTTCTGTTTCTAAACCTGAACTGATACTGAAAAGCTGTGAGATTTTCTTCAGAACTAAAACTTTTTTCTCTTTTGCCACTTTAGTTTATTACTACTGTAGCCTTCCTTCATGGTTTTCTCCTGACTGGAAATTACAAAATATAAAGTAATATAAAGTAGGTTCTTCCTTTGAACTTTCAAAGAGATTTGTCATATTTGTTGTAATGCAGAGCATCAGAACATCATATGATTAAAATACTCTCCTTTTGTTTCAGATTTCTTTGACTCTAGATCAAAGGATAGCTTTCTACTTGTCCATTCTGCTTCCCATAGTTTCATTTCCTTGCACATGTGCTGTGTATATATATTTAAAAAAAAAAACTATGAGCAAATTTTGCTATTCACAAACTGCTGCCTCAGTCTTACCTTCGTTTGTACCAGCAATTATTTCACCATACACAAATATACTCCGTATGGTTATATAGACATGACACCTTCTCTCTAAATCTCTTCAGCAATTTCCACTCAAGGGAGATTACATGACTTTCTCAGCCCTCTCAGGAGCTTCCACACTGAACTCTGCTTAATTTTCTTTCATTAGAAAGCTTATGCTTTGTTCTGGTGATAGGATTTATCATATACAAGATTTCAACATGTGAGGGTCTCATGATATTTTCTTTCTTTAAATTCTCAAGGTGAAGATCTTTTTACTGACTGCTTCATTAAATACAAGAACAAACACTTACAATTGCCTACATGTTAATACAGCTGATAAATAGCATGATTTTATTCTTGATAATGAACTTCACTGACCTACAGGCTCAATAACAGAATTTTCAAATACCATT
>JAWLRI010000673.1:2096084-2121122 GCA_034781795.1 Crypturellus tataupa
AAGAGACAGCAATTAGATAATAACCCCAAGCCAGCAAGTAATTAAATGGCTTGCGTGCAATACTGGAGACTTGGGTTTAAAATGCTACTCTTACTAGTGTCCAACAGGAGCCATTACCCCTGGAGAATGTCCTAAGCACTGATTTTTGGCTACTCTCGGTAAATTTCTGCCTCCTTAAACTGAAATTGTTACAGTTCATCTAAACTGGTAAAATGCACTCCTGTGCAGCCTCCTGGTCAGGCCATTTGTTGGCAGTGTTGGTCTGTGGTCCATTTAAAATTTATACTGAATTGTGCAGCTCTGGTAGGAAAAGATGACCCTTCTTAGGTGAAGCGAGTGCATTTCTAGCCAAGACGTTGCCTCCGGGATGTAGGAAGTCCAGGTACAAATTCCTAATCTGTATCGGGCAGAGATGTTCTTGAGCTGTTCTCCCCCATGTTGCTTTATATGTTCTAATCGTTGGGTGTTGTTTTTTTATCAGTTGCTTTTATTAACTGCATGTTATTCACGTTCTTCAGTAAGAAAAGTATAACATCTCACGGACAGCAGCTCCTTTTACTGTGTAGCCCTGATTCATTTCATGACCACCATCTGTCATGTGCCACGTATAAAGCAGGGATCCTGGGGATAATTAAAAAAAAAAGTATATGACCATTTAATATCATTTAATGAAAGACTATTATAATGCACAAAGGACTGAATTACAGGTGTAAGCATCTCTAATTCTGACATTTCTTAATACTTTAATGCTTGGTTTTATTTATTTTTTTAAGGTAATTTTATTGGGCTCCTTAAATGTAAACATGGGTCTATGGCAGCGTAGGATTCTTTGAAACTGTGACCCCACTTGTGTTTGAGTGAACAATATCTCCTATTTGGCTTACAGTCTAGCGCTGACCCTAAACTGTTCTTGTTCTTCGTTGACCAGATACCCACAAAGGATGAGGTTATGAATGTTTTTGTTTCTGTAATTCTGTTTTAACGTCTTAAGTTTTAATAGAGTGTGTCCCACTGTCTTGCATGCTTTCCACTCAGAACTGTTATTTTCTCTTTTTCTTTTAATATACTTTCTAGATATCAGTAATTCAAAAAATAATGAGCTCTGGTGCTATATATTGCAACTACCTTAGCAGCTGTGGAAAAATAAGGTGGAATATATTTTTTGCAGAATGTTGGGAAAATTTTGATAAGACTAGCAGAACTGTGGTGAGAACTTACGAAGAACAGTATGTGGAGTTTTACAAACTTTTTTTTTTTTTTTTTTTTAAACATTGGTTAAACTTGTGGCTCAAAGTAGGTAGATATGATTGCTTTTCACTACAGGCTGGCTAGGTTTGCATTTTGTTGTTTTTTTAATACTAGGAAAGATATTTTGATCAAATAATTATGTAATATCATGTACTGAGCAAATACCATGCTCAATAATGACTGGTTATTTCTGGCAGTTATGTTTAAAACTCATGTTGAGGCAGAACCTGTAACACAGAAAACTTCAGTGTCTGCTATTAGAATTTTCTAGTTAGGAGTAATTGAAACATTGCTTAACACAGTTGCTAGTTGACTTCAAGAACTTATGTTGCTCTCTGATTACTTTATATAGGTGGGACTGTTAGTGACTTCGCTGTTTCCTTGCATTTCCTGTTCAAAGTCACTGCTTTTACGTGTCTGTGACTTGTTAAACTTCAGTCATTTGGGTGGAAGTTTTCTATGCTGAGTGACTGCCCTTTGCCGACTGTCTCTTTTAATACAACTTAAAGCCAAAATTTTTCACTGGTTCCTAAGGGTCAAGCTGGAGAAAAATGTTTAAAAATAGTTTTTGGTCTTCTCCAAGTAATTCTAACCTCCACATTCTTCGGACCAGGAACGTGAAACTGGATGGTGAAGTACTTTTGTGTCAGGGATGTGCATTTTGTTGCTCTTTGAAAGTCTATCCAAAAATTGTGCAGGTTATTAGTACTTGTGAAATTAGCTAACTTCAGACTTTAAAGTATAGCACTTTTTGAATGCTCAACAGGATTTCTTGCCCTGCAGTGGTAAGGAATGAGATGCAGCCCAGATTCTTGGTTTTCTGGTCTCTAGTCCACGTTGTTCCGCTGGTTCATCTGACTGGAGAAGATGAGTGGAATTTGTGGGTGTGTTTGGAAGTGGGAACGTGTGGAGGAGAGGAGCAGTGGTTTGGGACCAAATTTATATAGGTGTTGAGGGAGTGGGAGCTTGAAGGGCTAGATCTGGAGTAGGAGCTTGGGAGCTTCTAAGGAAATGACTGCTAAACTGGCAAGACTGGATAAAGGAACTGGTTTGGGGGGAACAAGAGAAGATGAAGGAAAAGCTGTAGAAGAGTGAGACTGAGATACTTACTCAAGGAAGGTGGTTTAGGAGTGGGAATGAGTGGGCAGTATGTGTTGAGAGGACAGAGTGGGGAAGAGAAATAACTTGCCTGAGAAGCTAAGAGGATAAAGCAGGGATAATGCTTCTTTTGCCCAGCCTATTTCACATGCAGGTTTTATTTGTTTGTTGGATTGTTTTATTTTTTTGACTTTTTTTAAAATGAGGAAATTATATACTAAAAAAAGCTCAAAACTGTGGAGTAATTCTAATAAGAGCAAAGAGTAGGGAATTTCATAATTCAGATTATCTGTGTAGACCGTATTTGACATCTCTGGTGTAGTGGTAGTCTAAGTCTGTCATCACTTTTATTTTTATTATTTATTTTTAAACCAGCAGTGTCCCTGTTTCACTGACTGTATGGAGTGAAATTTATGAAATTATGCCCTGGGGAAGGGGATAGACTCTTGAGACTGCTTCCCATCTTGTCTTTTATGGTCCAGTATTTTGATTTCTCTTTGGTGTTCAATATCTAATTCTTTTCCTTAATCATTTCCTATTAAAACCTACTGCAGAGGATGTATTCTTAATTTTCTATCTTGGTTTTGTTTTCTGTGGCATGCATTGTAACATTGGAGCGATTCACAAGTACTAATAATTTTTCACTACATTTATTTAAGGATAGTTTGTAATCATGCTGGTTGGGAACTGAGACACAAAAGTTAGTTATTCTTTGTAACCTTGGAAGTCCAACCTGAACAACTGTGAGATCTGACTTTTAAATTAATTCTTTTTGATATATATGATATATATATAATATATATTACGATATATATATGTATACTTTATACTTATATCATATACTTTATTAATTTAGATTAAAAACATGACTAATCGGTGCATTGGGCTTGGGAACATGTGAGAAGCAATGAACGCAGAAATACTTACCATTTGTAGTAGGAATATCAGATTCCTGAGAGTGACGTTTTTGTTTCATGCTATTCAGTGTTCAGGCTCTTTCACTTCATGCTTCTTTTTCATTTCTGCTTGGAGAGTCATGCACACAGCAGAGCTTGCAGTCTTATGAATAGCCTCTGATTCATTTCCAGAACAGATCCATTCTGGAAGATTGGGCCCAGGAGTGGGAGGGAACTCTTCATAACTATGTCATCAAAGAGTGTGTTAGAATACTTGAGAATAAGGGACATTTATTAACTTGTGATTGACTTAGTAAATGTCTTTGTTCAGTTGGGATTGTAAGCTTTCATGGTAGAAACTTAGAAAACTTTTGAGCTTATATGTGGAAAAAGTAAACTTAAATGTTTTTGAAAGTTGTTGACTTTGTGTGTTGACTGTTTTTCATTTGCGTTTTTTTTAACGGCATTTTTAATAATGTGAATTTTAACATACAGAAATGCTTCTTATATAATGACTTTTTAAGTAGTACCTTGTAAGTCAACTGCAATAAAGTAGTAAATAAAATTGTGTTCTTTATTTCTGCATTATAAAAAAGAACTGGAGACAGATCAAAAGGGGCCTTCACTCCTGTGCTATTACTGTTGAACAACTTAGGCCCTGAGTGTTGAGCCCAGGTTTGGGATGTGTGAGCCTGAAGAGTGGAATTCTGAAGTCGTGTAGTGCTGAGTGAGTTGCGGATCTATCTAGGTTAGTCAATAGGAAACATGGAAGAGATTTTTTACCTCTTAAAACAGAATTGAAATGAATTTATTCGATAATCATGTTCCCTCTCTCATGTTGTGATTTATTTTCTTTGCACTCAGATGCAGTACTCCAATAAGAAGGAAAGGGAATGCTCCTACCCCATAAAGTGTTAGGGCTGGTTGAAGGCTCCGTGCTAATGTGTAGTGAAAATTGCTTATTTGAACCTCTTGCTACTGAGGAGGATTTAGATTCTGGGTTAGATTCTGGTATTCTGAGCAAATCTCTTTCCTCTCTCCTTCTGCTGAGAGGCTATGACTTGTACGCAGAGCGAAGTATTCAGCTTGATGTGTTCCACTTTTTCAAAGTTGACTGGAGCGTGCGGCTGGACTTTCCTGCTTTGATGTAGATGTAAAACGGATGCCAGGCTTCTTAATTCTGCTCAAGTAGAGGTAGTTCTGGCATGCAGTGAGGCAAAACTGTAGGTGATCTGTGCTGCTGATAATTTAGGTGTCTGGTGGCTTAGATGGAGAATTGTAGGAACACTCTGTAGTAGTGAATAGGGTCGCTATTGAAAATGATAGTTTTAGAGTTATGATCCTAACTATTTACTCACTAGAGCAATTTCCTCTGATTCTGGAATGATGTAAAGTTTAGTCATGTTATTTACAAAAATAGATGACTTATTTTTAACTTGGAAAATATCATTAAAATATTTTAAGAATTGCACTAAAAATCAGTATGGTTTAAAAATTGTTTTGTCTGTAATTCTCTAAATATCGTTACACGAGGAAGCATGTACTAGTGCAAGGTAAACATTCTCAGTTTTCCTATCATGCTGTAATCTTAGCCTGCACCTTTGAGGAAGAATGATGAAAGCAACTTATTTAATTTAGTGTCATCTTAAATAATTGTATTGAATTAGTGTACTTCAAAATAGGAGTCCTCTTTTTTTTTTTTTTCCTCCTGTAAATATTTGTTTATTCCTGACATAAATATTTTTTTCTAGGCTCAAACTAGAGACATGATGTCATGAGATTAAGCAAATTGTTAACCACATTTTGAGAAATAATTAGCCAGTGAAGTCCTATAAAAAGCTCTGCAGATGGACTTCTGAGGATTACACATAACTTGTTATGTCCTGGTAATTTGAAGTTATTGCATGCTCAGCTACAGTGAATGTTCAATTGTATATGTAGCCTGTAGCAATTGCGCATAACTCGATTTAATTTAACCCTGTTTCATTGCTGGCTAAGGAAGGTTGAATTAGTTTGCATTTTTCCTAGGCTAAGTGCAGATGCACAATTACTGCAAGTCAGCTGGTGCATGGGAACTCACAGTTTGGGCTAAGCACTTGCCCAAGTGTGGCTGAGAATCAGTGAAGATTTCCTGCCTGTGTCCAATCACTGACACGGATATAAAATTGAACAAATGTTTCAGGAAGGGTACTGAATGGATGAAATATTTCATTATAAAATCTGCTTTTTTTGATGTTTTCTAACTGGCTTTCAAGAACTTGTTACAGATATCTGCAGATGAACTTTTTTGTATTTTTATTTCCTTAAAAGTTTCACCTGTTTTTTTTGATCATGAAGCTTAAGAAATGGAATGCTTTCTTTACTATTTTATTTCTTACTAATGAAAACCAAAGAAATTAGAAAATAAATGTATGCTAGTTTCAAAAGTGACTTTACAGTAATAGTGTCTGTCATCTGCTGTACAGAAATTAGAACTTTGGTTAGTAAAAAGGCATTGGCTTTCTTAGAAACAATTCTGTTGTCCTGTGCATTAATACAACTAATGGAGTCTGTAAATCAAGTTGGATACAGGATCGTTGGTAGAGTTGTGTGTCAGGTAACTTTTTAAAATGATAGTTGTGTACATGCATTACCTTCAACAGATTTACACAAGTATGATGTGTATATCAACACACCTTGCTGAGTAAGGTAAAATTCTCAGTTTGGGATTAAATAGATCAGTCTGTAAGTATTAGGCTTTTCAAATACTGTAAAATATTTAATCACTGGCCTCAGTGATTATAAGCTGGCACACACAAGATTATTTAAGAACTGCTTTTGTTTTCCTTAAATACACAGTCCTTTTATAGATTGGATTTACACCATTAAGACCAATATTAACTTTAAGGTTTGTGTCATTATTACGTAGTATTGGTCTTGTGATTAATTTGACTTTTGTTGTAATCCTTGTTAAGTGTTCTGTGATTTTCATAAGTTAAGATACTTGATTTTTTTTTTTTTATTTGAGTTGTATTGTGGCTTGCAGTGTTAATGGCCAAGATTTAGTGGTAGGAGAGAAAACTCACTGGGATTGCTTTGGAATAATTTTCTGAATTCTGAACATAGTTGAATGAGTTCAACCCTGATGTAGCTTGCATAACAGTGCTGTGTTAATTTAAGTTCTAAATAATTAGTTTCAGACAACTCGAAATAATTTTTCTGATCACTTCTGAAAAAGGCCCCCAATTTATGATTGGGTTATACCAGTTACTTTTTTCACTAAAAAGGACAACATCGTGTTTCAAAACCTGCCTTAAAATCTTTCAGGATTACAAATCCCCAAAAGAGCTGATGTCCTTGAAGATTTAAAATAAGTTGTTTTTTTGGCGTGTAAATATCAGGAACAACTAGCAGTGCATGAAGCAGAAGTCCTTTGTAATGTGAACCTGGAAAGCACACCTGTTGATTAGTATTGGTCAGGGTGAGATAGCAAGCTAGTGCTATTAGTATAATTTTGTGTCTCTAGATTGTCAGGAGGACTAAAGCATGAGCACACTGTAAGGCATGTGGCCTGGAAAGGCCACTTGTGGTTCTGCAGGCTCTAATTTATGGTCTCCCGTGGCAACTGTTGAAGAGAAAAAAGGATCAGGAATTGAGATGTGTCCCTGCATCGTGTCTTGTGAGTCCAATGTGAAGAGTGTGCGTTTCTTTGCTGAGAAGGCGAGCAGACTCCTCTCCCTGGACTGCCACAGGAACATGGCACTCCTAGTTGCTGATACTCAGTGGCTCTCCTCACAGTCATAGGTTTTACCATGGTAGGTTGGATATTTGATTACTAGAAAATAGAACAGGAGCTTAGTGGTCTGTTAGCCTGGGTGAATGGCTGGCAAAGAATACAGCATCTGATGTAAGATGGGTACTTGGGCATCTGATGGAAGAAGGAAAGACCAGAAGCAAGCCTGTTTGCTACCTGAGCGTGTATGTCAGACTTAATGCAAGTTTAAAGGAGTTGTGGCCTGATGCATTTTTGGCTGCTTCTGAACTTAGTTTAAATGACATGTAACTAGAACTGCAGGGGTGTTGTGCTTCATTGTTAGTACTTCTGCACTGCCAGAGTAAAAATACATTAAAATGTGTAGCCTCTGGGTCTCCTTCGTACTAAAGTAATTTCCAGTTTGGAAGAAAAGCAAATTAATTCTGTACTTTCTACAATAGCAAAGCTGTGCAAAACTGAGAATCTTCTCCAAAATGAGCATGTGAAATAATGTTAATGTCTCACACTAGAAAAATTAAACTGCCTCTCTGAAAGTTGCATGTATATCACCTACATTTTGGGGAAGATTGCAAAGGTCTTCAGTTTTCTCTTACAAATACTGCCATATAGAGAGTAGTATTGTGCTCTACATCCTTGCACATTTTCACATTTTCATTCTTCAGTGAATTATGGTAGTCAGATGTCTGTGATTGTATTGTTCTTATAACTGCTTCATCTGAAATACATAGCACTTATTTTTTAGGGTATTTAATTTAAAAAAATGGAAAGATGTAGTGATGTTAATCTCGCTTCATTTATATTCGAAAAACTTTTTAAATTAAAAGTTAAAAAAACTATTGAAAGCTAGAAATGCAACTTTTAAAGGAGTCTCCTTCATAGAAAAAAGAGACACTTTTTTGCAAACACAAGTTCCAAAATTAAAGCACTTGGGATAGAATTGTGTACATTCTACTACTTAAAAAAAAAGAAAAAGAAAAAGAGTTTGAATAATCTACTTGTAAGTTTATTTCCTGTTTTCGCATGATCAGTTTTGAATGCTCTTCATGCATCTGTGGCATATGGGCCACGTTTCACCTTGGCCTGAGCCATAGCCAGGACAATGATTCTTTCTGAATTTTGTAGTAAACATCTTTCTGTTAAATCCACAAAGGAGTTAAGGGTGATAGTGAGTGTTCTCTTCCACAGCTGTGAATTTTAGCAGGAAGAACATGGTCATCATTCAGGGTGGAAGGCTTTGGAAGGATGAAATTCACAGATGAACAGAGCATCTGTGGGCTGGAAGGATTTGGTGCGAGTTGTGTTGGCTTGATCCAGTGAGGTCTGAAATAACCTTCATGGAGCAGTTTGCCTGTTTCCGTCTGCCTGTGTCTTGGTCTGCTTGGCAGGTCGGGCTGTATCTTGGAGCTGCATCCTTTGCCTAAGAAGCTATTTTATGTTGGCATGTCAGCTTATAATTTATAGCTATGATTAAACAATGCACTTCAGTTTTTATTTGATCAATGAAATGACATCTGCAACCCACAGAAATTTGGAATTTCACGAGTGAACTCATTTTGTGATTATAGTACAGTTTGTTTTTGATATTTCAGTAATTAACCGATGACCAACATTTTAGTATTCAAAAATGAAACTTCCTGAAACAAAGCATGAAGTAATAGCTCTCATTAATGAATATACAAGTTTAGCATTCATCCTCTCTGAGTTTTTTACTAGTCACTTTTTCAGAAAAATATTTTTTAAAGCATTTTTTTGCTATGTATCTTTTTCCTCTTTTTTTTTTAAATTGTCAACTTCATTATCTTCTTGTCTTTATACAAGCTAGCTTCTGTATGTGGTGTAATTTGAATATGCTTTCTGGCAAGGACATGTGAATAATTTAATGCCTGAAGTTGGAAATAGATTTAATGAAAACAAAACAAGCCACTCTACACTGAGATTTAGATTTCTGCACTTCTTTGATGTTAGTTTTAACTAACTCCTTAAACTTTTTAACTTGACCGTATAATTGGCATTGGAAAAAATACATAATGAAGGACATCTCTATGAAGAAAAAAATCTTGTTCTGGTTAACTTTTGTTCTGGTTAGCCTTGGAGTGTTGCTAGAGAAGGTAGATGAGCTCGGAATGCAGCTGTATTTCTCTGGTTCATGTGTTGAAATGGACTGGCAAGTTGTAGCTGTGCAACAATGTGAAGTAAACAAGGTGGAAAAGCAACTTGCCATTTCTTTACCTTGCAAAATATACATTCTCCTGCTTTATTTGTAATGCAGTGCTTGTGTTTTTTTTTTTTTTTTCTTCTTTTTAATAAGTGATTTAGGCACATAATATTGTCATTGACTTTCAAAGTGTTTTAGTAAAACAGATCTTGGGGAGTACTTTGATTGATTGGAGGATGTTAACAGGGTTGGAATAATTTATACATTTTAGTAAAACAGAACAGGTAACTTTTGTTTCATTTTGCCTATTATTTCTTGAACTTTTGAGAAAATATGGGTTAGTATATTTGTATTTGTTGGCTTATTTGGTTACCTGAATTTAGTTGCAGGGATAGCATGTTTGACTCATAAAACTAGTGTGAACTTTCAGTTTGTTTGATAGGCTGTCCAGTTTTCAAAGATGCTCTATTTGAAATTCAAAAGAATGCATACCGTCTCTCATCATATTTCTGGAAAAGTTGCATCAATCAAAATACTTAGACTGATGTCTGATATCACACTGATTATTTATGGGAGAAAAATTTAAAACTAAATTTTTTTTCTAAACTAAAATTTATTATTTGAAAATGAAGTTTGTTTAAATGGAAGCATTTTCTAAGTGATGTCCATTTTGACAAGTGAGCTTTCAGTGAAGAATTGCAATTAAAAATTTCTTGTTCGCTTTAGTGGAACAATCTGGAGAGAGGATTTATTGGCATAAATCCTTTCTTGGTAGGCAAGTAGCAAAAGAACTGGACCTTCCCAGTGGCTCTTCCCCATACTTTACTTAGAGGAACACTATATGTTGTGATCTAAATAATATCCTTAAACTTGCAGCTGTCAAGTGTTTTGTCTTTTCTTCACGTATGAGATAGTAGCTGTAAGACCCACCGGTTGTGTTTCTTGCTTTCCTTGTTATTTTCTAGATCCTATCACAGTTCCCTTAAAAAAGCCTTAGATAGCCTTGATCTTGGGAATTATCTTAAGTTTTGCACAGTAGACAGGTATACTAAAAAGAACAGGAGATAACTAGGACCTTGGAGTTGTCTTGATGCAAATGTGGATTTTTTGGGGGGCATTCCTTTAGCAAACAAAAATTCCCACAATTTCAGGTATGGATCTATCAAAGACAAGTTTGAGAGTGTAAAGCTGCCTATAGTTCAATTGCCTGTCACCTTATCCACAACCTTACCTACTGTAGTCTTTTTTTGGTCAGGTCCATAGGACAGGAGTTACACAGTTGTGCAGATTCCCATCAACAAGACTGCTACTTCTAACTGATCTTAAATTAAGCTTTTAAAAAATACATGAAAGGATTTTTCCCCAACTAGAGGAATTATGACAGTCAGTGAACTAAGGCTTTATAACTAGATTCTCACATTTCCTATTAGTATAAAAATGGGCAGTTTTGTTGCACAAGTTTGAGTAAGATTTATTCTTAACAGTCTTCATGCTTAATTAGTCCCCCGACCTCACTTATCAAACAGTGTCTTTGTTTCAGCAGTTTGTGTACCCGAACACTCATATTTTCTCCACAATATGTAGAACAGAAATTGTGGAAATTATTATAGCAGTGTAAATCTAAATTAATCAACCCCCCTGTGAATGGTTAATGCACATGGTCATAATCTTCTGAATCTTTGGAAATGGAAAAATAAGGGGAAAATGCTTTTATGTAGATATTAATGCAGGAAACTTCTCTCCTTCAAGTTTACTTACTTCCTGTAATGAGGCCCCTCCTTACCCTGTAATTTAGTCTGTGTCTGTAATAAATACAGTCTTTAAAATGTACATGAAAAACAGTGGCAATTTGTGAGAGGGTTTCTACAGGCAGTTTTTACATATTGCCTAAAAGAATCAATTGTGTTATCTGGGTTGTATGTTTTCACACTCCTCTTTTTTGGTGTTGGAGGAGGTCCTTTAAAATCATAGAATCATACAGGTTGTAACATGTACAAGTGTTTAACTGAGAACTCATGGAGATTGAAGTCCTCTAATATTTTCTAATTTTACAGCATTTCTTCTCTGAAGCATCATTCTGATAATGTTCCTCCTATTGCTCATATAGCTGCAGCTGTAGTTTGCCTAAACTAACTACTGGGGAGGTGTTACTGGCCAGAAGTATTCACAGTGGACTTGATAGCATTAATCCAGCTTGTGTTTGAGTGCGAGTCTTTATATAATACAGAAAGAACTGACAAATGTGTAATTTGGAAAACACTGTAAGCATCAGGAAAAAAACCCGTGACAGACAGGTGGGCTGCGGCTCTAATGAAGAAAAGCCCTTTTTTTTTTTTTTTTTCTAAAAAACATGACCTTTCAGAATATTTATTTTAGCATAATCTCATTTTCCTTTAGATCTTGTTTTCTAAAACTATGGAGAACACGTCTGTGTGTGGAGAATGACAGCTGATTTATTTTCCCTGTAAGGATTTTTCTATCCAACTGAGTACATTAACCCACTAAGAGAGATGGTACAAATCTAGAACTATTAACTGTAATCCGATAAAACTCCTGTCTGTGCTTCATGTTACATGTGCAGCATAATTTCCTTGCGTTTCAAGTCCTGATTGGGATAGGTACAACTCTGAAGAGCAGCTGTGCAGAAGAAAATAAAGTGATGTAGATGATGATATTACTAAAATAACAGAGGAACCCCCAAACCCTATGTTTCTTACATATTATCAGCAGAGGGCTGTTAGTTATCATGCAGAGCCTCTGCTTAAGACTCTTGGGGTTGGATAACTGATACTGGACTGTAAAGAAATGCTTTTTTTCTTCCATCTGTTGTTTAAGAGACTATAGTCATTTAGTGGCAGAAGAAATACTGACTATTAGATACCAAAAATATTTTAAGTTATCCTCTAGAATTGCAATACTTTGTTACTAGGCGTACAGACTGAGGTCTTTATAAAAAGGTTTTGTTTTTACAATCTGTTGATTAAGCTTTGCCATAACTGTTTAGTTTCAGTTTATCTTTGGATTTTCTGTTTGCTAGTGAGTCCCCCTGAATTCCTGTGTGAGGTACCTGAATTATACCTTGATCTCCCAGAATGTTGATAGTACTTGATCTAGGCTGTCTCAAAGTTCCCCTGTGTTTCTGCAACCACAGACTTACTTATAATGCTGGTTTTTAGTTACTGGGAAGCACCAGGGACACCAATAAGTGGGTTTTTGAAACCAGTAAAAGTGAGCGGAGTCCTTCTTCACCTGACCTAAGTGAAAAAGTTGCTTTTCAGAGAGTTTAAACACACACAAGTATTGTTAAGTTTAAAATTTAAGTGAAAAACAATACTATACTGAAAAGCTTTTGAATAAGAAGGATGTTTCTTTTGTGCAGTGTACCTAACATGCAGTATCTATTGCTGGTTGAATTTTGCTGCTGCAACTGCATCTGATTGTGAACCTGTGATTAAATCATTTGCTGACCTAAAAAGGTTTTACAAAGCAGACATAATTCTGATATTAAGTGTCGTAGGAGTATCTTTACAGGTCCTCCTCAAGTGAAAGTTTTGTTTTCTTTTTACTACACATGCAGAGTGGAAAAATTGGTATCGTTTTGAACATAACAACAGGAGTGCAGGAAGTAGAGTTGACTGCAGGTATTAATCTTTTCTTCTTGTGTGAGTTGCTTCTTACTAGGTGGGTTATTTAAGTAATTACGAATATAACACAGCAAAAAGTAATCTACATGTTTAAAGTATTTGATATAGTTGTCTTTTTCAGTAGACCCTGTTACATTAATGTAAGAATATTAGAATTATGTATTCTGTAAAAATATCCTTGTAACTCTGCCAGTGTGTGTCAGTTTTGTGCTGCAGCACTGTTATTCAAAACATGAGTCTGTTTTGAACAGAGATACTGGTGATGCTTAATTATATGGTAATTTTTAGTTCAGTTCTGTGGGCAGACTGTTATCCTTCAAATTAGAGTAGATTACTCAGTTCAGCTTGCTGTCTTTGTCGCTTATTATATTACCATATTATATAAATTCTCTCTGTCCTGCATTGCTATGCTTAAATTTGTATTTCTTACTGTCCTGAGAGATATGGCACTGTGTTTTGCTCCTATTCAGTTGGAATAGAGAGGAAAACTTAAGAAAATTGTTAGCATCAGCTATGTGTGATTACTGTATGTTGCAGTAATGGAGGCATGCAGTGTAATCTGTGGTGCTGTTGAGAAGAGGGACAACTGAAGTCTGTATTAAAAGAAAAAAAAAGTCAACCCAGTGGACACCTGCATAAGCTTGTTTTAGAACCACAGAAAAAGGATTCTTCAGCTTGGTGCGCGAGTGCAAGAGAACTGTTTCTGCAATTCTTTGGCCATGTGGAGATGTTTTTAGGAGGCATGGATACCAGAGATGAGAGAAACAAAAGATTGGCTTAGGAGAACCTTAAGAATTGTTTGCAGTATTTTACTGTTACTGAATGTGTCTTGAATCTCTAACACCATGGCAAAATTTTACTTTACCTTTTTTTTTCTTTCTTGAGCCATAGCAATCAGAGAAGCTTGTTCTATATTTGTTGCATTACAAGTTTCAGATTGTAAAAGTTGCAGAAGTGTTCAAAATTATCCCTTTAAATGAAGGGAAGAAAAAAAAAACAGAAGTTATAAACTTTGAAAATGCTTGCTCTTAGTGAATTTGATCGTGCGTTTAAATAAGTGATGTTAATTTCTGAAAAAGATAGAAAGCAGAGAGATTTAAGGATGCTATCATTGTACAAGCCTTATAATTTTTTTTCTCAGAATACAAGCTTAAGACCTTTATGCTAGAAACTTAAAAACCTACCTGCAGTTTACTGAAACACTGTCTCCGCTTTTCTACCACGTCTAGTATTGATCACATCTCTGCTCACTACCCCTTAAAACAAAAAAAGCTCTTCTGCTCCTTGACAGGTCAGTGAACAAGTCTGTGGGACCCACAGATGTTTCCAGGAAACAGATGCACAAATCCAGGCTCCATTTGCCTCTTTCCAAAGTGCTTTTTATTTTCTAGCATTTATTAGTTCTGTTATTTGGGAATGTTAAATCATCTTGGAAACATTTTGTGCTGTTAAGCTTTCTGAAGAGGATTATCTGACAGAGTTGGAGACTTTGGCAGAATACTCCTGAAGTTGCATGCTGAACCTCTCAGTACTGCTTTTAAGGCAGGTGTGAATGCTTTGAGTTTGAGTTCAGGTTGTGCCTAAAGAGGATTCAAGTTGAAAAGGAGCTTACTCATAAGATCTAGAACAGGAACTGTACAAAAAGAGCCATTTTCAGTGCACAGTGAGGATTAATGGTTTTACAGATTCAAGGAACTGTTCTGTATATTCCTGAACACCATGTAATGTTACATAATGCCTTAGCATATATTTAGATATTTCAGATAGCAGCTGTGAGTTGTTTTGGGTCAGTGTATTTACTAGAGCAGAACTTTCTTTCAATAAACTGCTGTGGGCCTGATGACAATTGAAGTATCAGCTGAGGTCTGAGCTTATTAGTTCTGCTCTCCAGAGATCACTATCGATAATTCTCCTTGCACAGTGTAAAGACAGAACTTGTGGCAATTTTGCAGACTTCCTAGTCTGCAGAAGTTGTAATTTAGTTCATTTTAGATGAACACTTATACCTGTTTTTCTTACAGGCAAACCAGTGAAAATGGCCAGAGCTTGCCAGTTGTTATGCTGCAGTATTACAGAAGACATAGATTCAAGATTAAAGTAAATTTAAATAGTGGATGTTATAGTGCTTATATGTCTCTGTTTTGATCTGGATGTAATACTTGATTTTCATGTGAATCCAGCTTATTTTATGCTGTCCCTTTGCATGGCTTTTGGTGTACTTTTTGTTATTAGATAACGGTCCCACCAGAGGTGCAGATGACACTAGAAATGTGAATGAATAGCCAAACGCTTCCACCTGGTTTGTTGGGGCCACAAGGGGCTTTCCAGAGGACTCAGGATTTGGATAGGAGTTTTAAAAGTGACCAGTTTCCCCATGTAGATGAACTCTAGGTAAGATGCTTAGATCTCCAGATAGTCTTCCTAGTACTGAGAAACAAGAGCCCTTTCATTAGAGACTGTTTTGATCTTTGGTGATTTAAGTTTCTGTAGCCTCTTATTTTCATCTTTTTTTATTTTGATGAGTCAAATGCATTTTTTAGGTTTAAACTGTTGCATATAATATTTAAAGACTTGAAAGGTACTGATGAGCTGAACAGGAGAGTTCCACACGCCTCTGTGTTTTTCAAAGGTTACATCATCTTCTCACCACTGTATCTGTTAGCGCTTAGTAGTAGAATATAGACCCGTCCTGAGGGAGCAAAAGGAGCAGAATTAATTGTAGTGCTTTTAGAGTTTCTGCAGTAATAGTTTATCTGAATCTTCGCGTGAAGCAACAGGGCCACTATGGAAAGAATGCTAGATAAGGAGCAAAAGTAAGAGAAGAGGACAGTAATGATGTGAGTCTTGAACTAGAGAAAACATTTTTTTTAAAAATAGTAGTTTAAAAGAGCTAGTAGCAGTATAGAAAAGGAGTCACATTTTGCTTTGCTTTGGTAATTGAAAATGTGTAGAGAAGGAGAAGGGAGATAAAGTAACTATGAGCTTTTAGAGGGAGAAGGCTACATTTTGGTTTGTATTTACTTTTGGTTCTAACATTTAATTGCACTGTAAGTTTAAAATACACATTTTAATCTTTCCAATTGCCCTCATTCAGTGCAAGATTCATTCTTTTCCTCTTATTTGTGTACTATATATTTTTTGCTGAAATGCATGATGAATTGAAGGCAGCGTTGTCAGAGCAGAGGTGGCAGAAGAGAGCAGAGGCTTTCAGTGAATAAACACTGAAACGTTTTCGCAGGTTACATGATTCGCTACCCGACTTCACCCTAAATCTTATGTTTGTACCTTTGATACTGCTATTTTCATTTAGAATCTCTGATTTTCAGAGTATGATATTATTTATTGTTTTTTACATATACATTTACTTGAGCTTCCTCTTGTTGCTTCTGCCAAGTTACTTTAGAAAAACAAGGGGAATAACTTTTGTCAACTCTAAACAAGAAATTAATAAATTTCCATTTATCTAGATTGTGAATGGTCAAAATTAATGTGTGAAAAATAGTGAGATGTTTCAGAATCGTGTTTCTGTGTCTTCCCTTTGATCCGACTTTACAATATGAAACACATATTTGATAGAATTACCATGCTTGTGTAAAAGTAAATGCAATGGAAAACCTGTTAATATGTTAAGCTGATTTTTTCTAGGGTTGCAATTCTGTTGTCAAGGTATGGTAAAATAATTTTGTACGTTGACAGAGGCATATTTGCGCTTTCACTATAGACAAACAGGAAAGCTTCAGGAAGTCACATGCATTTGCAATAGCTCAGCTGATAAAAAGCAAGCTGAAGAAGAGCCCTAAGCCAGGATACTGGCAATATATGGATGGAGAAAATCCTTGTATTGGGCTAAATTAGAGCTCAGAGATTTATCAGGACACTCATAAAATCTGTTCCTGAAATGAGCAGTTTTCAAAACTGGTGAGAGTAGCTGTTTAGCTGCCTCCTAAACCAAATGTCACAGTAAGTTTTCAGTCTTGGGAAAGACAGATGATTGGCAAGTTTTGGAGTGGGTGAATACAGTTATGTTTGCAAGTTAGTAGAAATAGTGTATATAAACTGTACCTTGTCTGTGACAGTTAGCAAGTGTTCTGTCTTTTTTTGAGGAGAATATTCCTCACAAGATTGTTAACAGGATGGAAAAGGTAAAGGGCTTATGATGAATCTAGGAGAAATCCTTTGCATGTGGAAGACAGAACAAGGTGGATATTAGTACAAATTGATACATGGCAGAGGGGGCTGCAATGAAAGATGTTGTGTGACAAAATGTGTAAGTTGTCTTGATATCATTATCTTGATAAGGATTATGCAGAGCATTGCAGATGCAATGTGGTGAGGTAGAGATGGAAGCTAGCTGAATGGACAAAAAAAGACAATGCATGGGAATAAGACAGTTTTTAACAACTAAGTCACAACAAAGCCAAAAGTGAGCTTTGAAGCTAGCGTGTAAATGACACAGTAGTAATAAGGAAAAGAACTTTTAGATAAGCAGAGTGTGAAAACAGCGTGACAAGAAGTAGTTGAAGACTTGCCTGTATCAGTATTTTTATTGATTTCTACTTAACTGAAATAGTACAACACTATAATCTCTTTGCCCATTTCATTTATTGGGAGAACCAGTAATTTTAAAATATATTTGTTTTTAAATGGTTTTATTTGTTGTTTTGATTGTTGCTTGTAATGCAAGACAGAGAAATCTATACTGTGCAGTCCTTAGGACTGAAGAAGATTGGTGTAGCTTGGACCTGGAGCAAAGAAGAGGGAGGAGGCAGGAGGCAAAGATCAGACCAATGTCCTTATCTTAATGATGAAAGAGTAGAATCAGTTTAAAAGCTGTATTTGCATTCTGAACTTCAGTCTCTTAAGTCTAAAGATGAAATTAAAAGATTTACTAAAAACAAGTCACATGTGATCAGTCTGCTTACTGTGATGCAGGGACTGGAGCTGTGGATAAGAGGGCAGTGGAAGCCCTTTACCTAGACTTTGCAAGATTTTCGATGCAGTTCCCCTCATGAGTCTTGCAGCCAAATTTGGGAGGTATGAACTTGGATAAGCGTTTGATATTTGGCTGGCAGGGCCACCACTTGGAGGGACCTGCACAAGGTGGAGGGGGTGGCCGGCAGGAATCTTGTGGGGTTTGCCAGGGGTGATGCAGAGCACTGCACTAAGGCTGGAATAACCCAGTAGCAACATTGTGAGCTGGAGACTGGGCACCATAAAAAAGTTTTGGAGAAAATGGCCAGGAAGGGCAGGCAGACAAGCAGTTATGCTAACCTCATGTCAGACTATACACACAGTACACTGCCCAAAGTGCTTATTTCCCTCTGTTGAGCCCTTGCGAGGCTGCTTCT
Organism: Crypturellus tataupa; assembly: GCA_034781795.1. Classification (NCBI taxonomy): domain Eukaryota; kingdom Metazoa; phylum Chordata; class Aves; order Tinamiformes; family Tinamidae; genus Crypturellus; species Crypturellus tataupa. The sequence goes on from JAWLRI010000673.1 coordinate 2,114,228, forward strand.
GGACCACTGTGTCGAGTTTTGATCTGTCACTAAAAAAGAGATGGTGACAAGCTGGACTGAGTGTAGCTGAGGGCCACAAAAATAGTAAGGGAGCTGAAAGTCAAAACACAGCAGGAGAGTCCTGAAGAGATAGCTGGGCTTTTTTACCCTGGTGAAGAGAAAGCTGAGAGGGTTTGAAATGCTGTTCTCAGCCATCTAATGAATCTGGACACATAAAACAAAATTAAGGTCCTCTGAGGGCTTACAGCAAATGGCAACAGCCCCAGCTGTTGGGGAAGAGAAAGGAAGTAAGGGAAATACTGCTTGGATTTAGTGGCAAAAAAATCACAATGAGAATGATGCAATTCTGAAATGTGTTTCCCAGAGAGTCCTTGTTGATGCTCAAACTTTTGACTGGGAAGCAGCCTGATGTAATCTTGAGGTTACCTTAACTCTGAGCAGAGTGTTGATGCAGAGGTCCCAAGCTAAACAGATTTGTGATTTGGCGGTAAATTGTCTTTAGGGTTATTATGTATAGCTGTAGCAACAGCAGCTGATGTATTTAGGGATACCTTACTAGAATTTCTGCTGTAAGCCGTGCTTTTCAGATGGCTGTGATAGAGGAGGAGTAAGCTCCATGTGTATTAAAATTATTACCGAATACCTAGTCAGTCATCAGGAAGATGAGACTATGAAACTGCATGTGCAGTTTTTGGAATCCATCAGGGAGGTCGGTTTCTATAGGGTTTGCAAATACTGGTGTGGTTACACCATTTGCGAGGTTACATCTGTGCAGTTTTCTTGTGCTCAGGGAAAGATCAGATAGTATGAAATGTAGAGGTTAGTAAGAGGATTGTGAAAATTATTTTATGAAAGAACTTGTTTTATAAGAGCAGCCTCTTGGCATAATTTAGCAATATAACAGTCCGAACTAATTTGTTAACATGGATTGTGAGCTACAGCCGGCTCATGTCCCACTAGCCCAGCTTGGTTACTGAATGATATTTCACCTCTTTGCGTTCCCAAGCTTTTTTGTCTGGGTCCATTTCTCAAGTTGTGCCCATGGTTTTTCATGAGATTCTGCTGTTCCGTTTGTCACATCTCTGAACTGCTTGTGCTCTACAGCTGCTTCCGTAGGTGATCACTGAGGGATGGTACAAATGAGCCATTTAAGTAACTCTGGAAGGGCTCGCACCTGGAAAGGAGAGGAGCTACAGGCAAAGATGATTTAAGGAGAAGAGAATATAAAATGAGGGCAAATAATTTGAATCTGGAAATTGAAATGAAGGTAAAATGTTTAAATGGTTAAGGGAGAGAAGCCTGAATTCTAGCTGATACAAATGATAAAGGTCTTTACCAAGGCAATCCTCATTTCTTAAGCAAGCAATTTAGTGACTTGTTTAATAATTTCTGATGTATTTAATGTTGAAAAGATAAAATCAGCAAATGATAAAAGTTGCAAGGACTTGAAAATTACCTTATGGAACTACTATGTTTAGTCCTAAGCAACATCATATGTTTACACCTAGACCTTCAGCTTCTGGTAGTTCTAGACTATGTTTTATTTGCAAAGTAGCTTTAAAAAGTATCTAATTTATTCAGCTGTCTGTATTCAGTGCATTCTGAGTAGTATATTTTTATATTGATGACTAAAGTTTCTGCTGGGAATGTAGAGTTGATGGTGCTAAAAGGAGGTGAGATGTATTTGTTCCTCTTAATACGCAATCAGAAGATACTTTCCTCAGTCAGAATTTACTGTGGATTTGTAGATCCTTTGGTACTAGTAGCATTTAGGTTTTGAGATATCTTAAACTGGGTATGACACAAGCATTTATAGTGTGAACTGTTTTCATTGAAGGGTTTGTGCAAGTACAGCAAAATTTAGATTGACTTGGAGAAGCTAAAGAAATGGTGTGTTTGGATGGAAGAATCCACACTGATACAGGTGGATGTTTAAAGATGCAAAACTACTTATTTTACTTGTTACTATTTCTTTGAAATAGTTACAGTGAGTTATGAGTCCTTCCATCATAAGTGTTGGTATTGGTTGTAGCCATACTGCTGCAGGAGCTGCTTGAGAGATGAGGATGGTGTCTGTGCTGCGATTCACAGAAATGTAGTTAAGAGCCTGCTTGGAATACATAATTTTTAATTCACCATAACTAGTTGTGTTACTGGTGTGTATTGTGTAGGATATTCCATAATTCCAAAGCAGTAGGCTTGTTTCCTTCACCTCTCGTCCAAAAATAGCTTCAGGCTGTCTCTGTGACTTTTCAGAGGGGTTGTTTGTATGTGAATTTTATATTTAGGTAAAAGTAGGGAGAGGAAAAAAAGGTTGACAAGATTTTGGAAATTCGTAGAAGCAGTTTCAGTTTTGCTGAGTTTTAAATGTTCTGATAACTGTTGACGCTGAAACCCTTCTTTCTCCATATGCTAAACTGCAACCATGTTTTGTTGTTAGTCTTGATAAGTCACCCTGATTTCAGATTGCGGACCACTGTAAGTCACCTTCTCTAGTGTTTGCCCCGACATTGACAACTCTTTTTTAAGATTGCCAGCACTGTGCAATTAGCTTCATTCCTTAAGGAAGGAAAACCCAAGTGGATCAAATTCTGAGTGTGTTGGGGGGTTTTGTTGTTTTATTTTGTTTTTCTCAACACTGGAAGAGAGCAAATGACTTCATTCACAAGACAGTTACAGGGTTTGTGAAGTGTGTCTTGGCTGGATAGGGTAGATGAACCCTGGTTAGTTCTCCCCTGACGTATTACTGTAGAAAAAAGTGAGCTGTAACCGTAGAGCACTGACCAGCATCCATATAGCACTGGGTGCAGAAATAGCATGTTCTATATCCATATGTGGTATATGTGTAAGCTACTACATAAGACTTAAGGGGTAAAGTTGACAGTTATACAGGCTTGTGTTCTACATTCACAATGAAACAAGTTTTATTAAGTCTGCCGCATGTGGAACAGCTTATTTTGATCTCTCTTTGTATATCAGTACTGGAGAGAGAAGCAGAGAGAGTTTACTGGGTCGTATTTAGATCTCCTCATGGTAATGCCTTTCTCATGGTAATGTCCATCCCAGGCAGAATTTATGGATTCTGAAGTGTGCCAAAATTCTTAAATTAAAGGCTGAAACAGTTCTGAAAATACTGAGGTACTACTTTCTGAGGTAGCAAATCTTACAGTTTCAGGCTAATTTGTTGTTAGGGTATGCACTTTTATAAGCAAAATATCCCACCTTCCAAAACCTAATGCACTTCTGTGGAGTTGGAATACATTTTTTTCTTTATGTTCTGACATGCTTTCACTTACAATCTAAAAAATACCTTCTGGTTTATTTAAAAAAAAAAAAAAGACTTTGGAGAAATGCTTCCAATACCAATTACAAGAGCTTTATTTCTATTATTTTGATTAATTTTTGACATACAGAGCACTGCAAAGCTTGTTGAGTTTCTTTCCGTATTGAGCTCTTCAGTGTGGGTCATAATGATAAAAATACATTCTTTGGTGTATCTGTGAAAGTGAGTACTATCAGTTTTCATGAGTGGCAAAGAATATTTTAGAAGGCAAACAGACATGACTTGAGCTGTCTTTCCCTTCCACTTTAGACATAGAAAAATGTCTGTTGTAAAAAGAAAGTACTCCTCGTCCTTGTTACCTTTAGAATACTTCTCAGCACTCAGCCTGAGCAGTAGTGAATGCGGGGGCAGTTGAAAGGTGCAGATTAAGGTGTTGACTGTGCAGGGGAGAGCTCCAGCAGCTGATTTGGAGGATAGCTTCTCTCTAAGGTCTTTAAAGGTCCCTCAGTGGATACTGACCACCATCATTAGCTGTAGTTTATACCTGATCTAGTTGTCACATAAAGTAGTATTGGAAATGCTGTTTTCTGTTCTCATTTCCAGCTGCACAATATTCTTAAAATATTTCTTTTGTTATCTTTCAAAGTTTTTAAGCTGCAACCATTTTGACATCTTCCTTTAAAAAAAAATAAAAAGAGAAAAAAGAAAGACCTGGATAGCATGAATTTGTGTAGTTTCTGTGACTTAATGATACTGTGAATTGCTTTTTTTATTCTGGAATACTTGCTTAAGATTTCTCTTGCCTCTGACTTTCCAATTATGTAGTCAAGATGTGCAAATTAAATCTTTAAATTTTTCGCTATAAATTTCTCCTAGCTTCTAAAATTTTGCATTGCGTTATTTTTTTTCTATTTGGACTCATGATCACGCAGCTACAACTTTATGAAGTAGTATAAGTTTTTTGATACCTTAAATGCATAACCAATGTGTTGTGCTCTTCAAAACAATAAGCAAACAGAATGCATTTTATTTTTTAAATGATCAAAATATAAGACATAGGCTGTCAACATCCATGATGGAATATGTGCGTGATGGAATATGTGCATATATATACTCCATGGAATATGTTCAAGTTTAGATAGTGAGAGAATTGTATTTAGTTCACCTGTTTTTAGATGCTTCATTACTGATTCATTTTAAAATTTATTTAAACTTAATAAAATACCTTTGAAAAGAAAAGAGTGCAAAGCTCAACTTTTTCAAGGTAGTGAGTAACTTTTTTCAGAGAAACTCTGAATGGAAACAAGTCAGTCCACAGAGACAGGGATGAAGGACAAAACTTTAGAAGCTGCTGCAACAGGCAGAGGAGCTGAGAGAGACAAATGATAGTGCTTCTGTGGTTGGATCTAAAAATTTAAGCTGTTTTATATAGTCCATAGTAGTCTGGTAAAAAGAAAAAAAAAAAGAAAAAAAAATTATCAGCCTGTACTGATAATTGGCCATTTTTTTTCCTATATGTTGGACAAAGTCTTGCTGAACGACATCAAAGGTATAGGACAACTTGTAGTGCATGCATGTAGATTATGTGTAAAAGTAAAGGGAAATGTTAATATAGCGAGGTGTTGGTGCTAGCGGTACAGAGTAGAAGTGCAGCAGTTAGCAGTTCTTTGCAATCAGAAACTCTGTAGCTAATGTGTATAGAAACGTATGGAATAACTGTCAGGCAATCATGCAGAATTTCTTATCTCGACTAGTTACCACAGACATTTCTTCTTCCCCTTTTAAGTCCTGCTGTAAGTAGTTATCTGAATTTACCTGTTTAAAATGTATAAGATGGTGTTAATGATAACAGAGAAGGATCCAGTGCTGTGATTTTAGGGCAGGCATTTATTAAAACAAGATTCCTGGGGATCATTGCTTCAGAAGATGGAAGGATTTAATGTTTTGTTAATCCTTCAATAATTGATACCTGATAGATGTAGAATGAAGCCAACTATAAGTCGATCAGTGTCAAACCCGAGGAGACACTTAATTTCCCTCTTATGATATTCTTTGCCAAGAAAGATAAGGAATTGATTGGCACTATGGTGGAAAATTGAACATAAGTAGATAGTAAAAAATTTAAGGATCTATCATCCATTTCCTAGAGGTTTCCAAAGAGGAGATTTGGGTTGGATGGGAAGGCTATGATATGGGCTCAGCATCTCAGTAAGTCTTGAACTAAGATCCTGGAATTTCTGATCGCTACGAAATCCACTTCCAGTTTTTAGAAAGCCACTGCTGTTATGCCCAAACTTTTAAATGCCATGTATAGCCAATCAGAATTGCTGAAGAAATTACCCTTCTCAAAAAATCAGCAACTCTTTTTTACAGCTGATGTGAGACAAAATAATTTTGTACTTTAATTTGTAAAATGAAGCAAGTGTGGAGGGATCTCCCTTTTTGAAAGGCACAGTCTGTGTCAACAGGAAAGAGAGACTCTGTCTTTACCAGTGTTTTCTATATATTGGGATTTTGCATTTTTCTCAAAGTACTTTCAGTTCTTGTGTAATCTTTGGAGTATTAAACCTAAGAGTTCCTGTGTGTTGTCCTGTGCCTTTTCTTTAGTGTTTCTGATCTTTGATCTGATTGTTTGAAATTCAACTAAGGCTCTGTTATAGTTAGCAAGTTTACTTTGTTGTATAATTGACGTCAGCATTTTTTAATTAAATCACGTTCAATTGTGGGGAAAATAATGCGAGTGACTTTCTTTCTCAACACCATTATATGACCTTTAAAATATACTTTTCTTGCAAGTTACCCCTAAATTTTGGTAAACAATTTTGAAATTGAAATAGCCTGTGAAGCATCAACTCTCTTCTGTTTTAGCTAAAGCCCCTGTTGGAGATGGAGCGAGCAGGGATGTTTAAACTGAAACCAGTGGCTACAATTACTTTATTTTCGCTCTGCACATGGCGACCGCAGCAGCTCCTTAGGGCTTTCCTGCTCACACCGCTTCTGCTGCTGGATTCATCTCATCCTGTTACTCTGCCACGAGGCACCAAGGAGAGATGTGGGGTCCGGGCCAGCACTGCCTATGTCCCACAAAGCCTGTGTCAGCCCTCGTAGAAGAGGAAATTACGAGAGCACCACAGTCAAATACAACTTCACAAACTTAGAGGAGAAATCGAAACTGATCCTTCGGAGGTGCATTTTCTTTCGGTAGATTTACCCTGTGCATTTGAAGGTGCCTTGCGCTGAATGTAGGAGGCAGTGTACTTCTTTTTTGATTTGACTTGTTTAAAATCTGGCTTCAAAATAGTATTTGTACTCAGTAATGCTTCTGAAGCAGCGCAGCTGCAAGTAGATAGTATTTTCACTCAGTCTCATACTAATGCTCCGAGGAGCCGTGATGTGCAGCATTAAGTATGAGGAAGAAAGAGCTGCTGGAGGATGCTGCTACGGTGGTCTATACTGCACCTGTTGGAGGCCTTTGGCTAGGTTTCCTTGAGCCTGTGCAAGTGTGGTGTTGGCGAGGCTTTTGGTTTTGCTCTGCACTTTAAGTTGGCCACCAAAACTTCAGCTGAATGGTCAGGAACAGGTGATTTTTGTCTGGTTTGTGCTGGGCAAGGA